>JANHFK010005553.1:45997-56307 GCA_036250565.1 Sibynophis collaris | reverse complement strand
TTGAATCCTGAAATAAGCATTTGGCCTTATTGCCATGTGCTCAAAAGCCCAATTGGGTTTATTATCAGGGGAGGTCTTATTTGGGGGGAAACAGGGTAGATGAGTGATTGGATGCTTCTTATCTGAGAAATATCTTCAAAGGGAGATCTTACATAAGTCTTGCAAACAATGAAAAGTACCTGGCGGTGAGGACTGAGCAAAATACACTGTCCTTAACTGCTCACTTAGGCCAAGAGTTGTGGTAATGGGGGAGATGAGGGTCTTTGAAAACCTACAGGATCTGTTTGCCCAAAGGCAAGACTGGGGTCAAGAAGGGGTTGAGTTTGTTGGCTCAGTCTTCCCCCTCCCTTACTGTCTTGTCTCTAGCATCCATGAGGTCAGTTTGCACTGGTGGAGAAAGAGGGATAGTAATTGCACCGCCTCATCACTATGGGAAGAGCTGCTTGGCTGAAACTCCTGGACAGCTTAATGCTCCCGTTAGAAATGCAGAAGGACTTGCTGGCCTGCTGAATTATTAAAGAGCACCCTGCCATCTTCCCATTCAGCATTTCTGATCTTAACCCTTTTGAAACAAGAGCTCAAAGGCAGGATGGGGATGTGAGAAGAGGTGAAACATCCAGAGACAGAGACCTCGGATAGGCAGAGAGCAGCTGCAGGGGAAAGTGGACCTAGAGACAGAAGAAGATGGAAAGATGACCTACTGGGGTTCCATAAGGGTCTCAAGAATTTCAGCATGTCAGCGATGTGCTCAGAGAATGAAACCACGATTAAGGACAGCTAAATCAAAGCCTGGTCATACGTCTTGCTTAACCAAGTCAGGTGCACTCCTACCTATTAATTTTGAATAGGGTTATCCTTGTGACCTGATCTGTCATCCAAACCCTTTGATTAATTTATGGTCCACTGTATTGTATGAATCCAGAATGTGGGCTTTTGATTCTATTCTTGGGCCATAGTCTAAAAAAATTGTCTAAAGTCTGGTGGAAAAGCACACACAAATATTAATGCCTCTCAATCAGAGGTGGTATTCAGCAGGTTCTGACCAGTTCTGGAGAAGCGGTAGTGGAAATTTTGAGTAGTTCGGAGAATTGGTAAATCCCACCTCTGACTGGCCCCACCCCCATCTATTCTCTGTCTCCCGAGTCCCAGCTGATCGGGAGGAAATGGGGATTTTGCAGTAACCTACCCTTGTAGTGTGGAGGAAATGGAGATTTTACAGTATCCCACCAAGCCATGGCCATAGAACTGGTAGTAAAAATTTTTGAATCCCACCACTGACACACATTAGTCATATACAAATCAAATGTAATTAAAGGCCTCATTGGAAGAAATATAGCATTAGGATTAAGAGATGTCATTCTTCCTCTCTGTTCTGAGCTCATTGAACCACGCTAAGAATATTGCAATCTGTTCTGAGCATGGTATTTAAAAGAAGGATGCTGGAATCTTGGAGAATATTTAGAAAAGGAGAATCAAAATGTTATCATATGTAGAAGAGGGAGGGGAAACTATTGAGGAATTGGTGCAGCTGGTGTATAGTTCATTTTAAGGTCCTGGCAGAGGAGGGATCTATGAGACACCTACACAAACTGGCAGGCAAGATAGCAATAAAAATAGCATTTAGGCTTATATAATGCCCTATAACACTTTATAGCACTCTCTGAGCAGTTTAAATGTCAAAGCATTATTTGCATATTGCCCCCAACAATCTGGCTCCTCATTTTAGCAACCTTAGAAGGGTGAGTCAACCTTGAGCCCCATCAGAATCGAATGCCACACTGTGGGCAGAGTTTGCCTGCAATACTGCATTTTCACTACTGCACCACCAGGGCTTTTACACCAGGGGGCCCAGCCTGTGGGATGTGGCCCACTGCCAGGCCATGGCTTATTCACAATTGGGCCACACAAGTGGCAGGCCAGCATGCATGCATGCACACAGCCCAACTCATATGAGCGGCAGGCACCAGTGCTTGCAGCCCCACTCGCACAACCAGCTGGTACTCGCAGCCTCACTGAGCATGAGTGGCCAGCATGCGCACCTGCTGCTCACATAAAATTGTGTGCATGCCCCTCATATAAAACCATCCTCTCAGCTTTGCTGAGCCACCAACCTGGAAAGGCTGGGGAAATTGTCTATGCCGTATGATTTGGGCAGTTGGGGAGCAAGGCTTGCTAGGGTAAGAATAACATACTGTTAAAGAGGCTTAGTAAAAAAAATGTAGCAAGGTGGGGAACAGAGGGGAGCCACACAGAGTGTGCTTTTATGGATGATTGGAGCAATGTGTTTGCAGCAAGGTTTGTGAAGTCATCAGGAAGACTTAGCTGGAGAAATGGCAACAGATGGGTGGGAGATGTGATAGAAGTGCATTTGGAAGCAAAAGAAAAAATGTGTATGTGCTTGCTATCTAATTGAAGGTTCAGGATAAGACATAAACTGGGTCAGTCAGTCTGGAATCAGGAAACATACAATGTCCTGGAAAGCATCAAGCGAAGAGCCAGAGTCAGGAACATGCTGAGGTGAAAAACATAGCAGGAGTCGGGAGCAAGAATATGTTAAGTACAAAACCAAATGCTGAAGTTGCTTCCAGCAATGGAAGGCAGTCATCTACAGTTTAAATACTCTTCCTGCTGAGAATACACAGCTGAAGCTTTGCTTGATCAGCATTTGCCAATAATGAGAGTCAATGTTTTTCCACTTGTTCACCTAGCACTTATTTTGTTGGGATGCTGGATTTGCTCTGTGTGTGTGTGCCTGTGTGTGTGTTCTATTTCTTGGCACCCATGTGGGCTAAAGAGGGATCAGTGGTAATTGAGAAGGATCTGAGTGTATGCCAAGGTTTGCTTCAGTGGTTCCTGAATTTGCAGGAGCAATAACTTATGAGACCTCATGTGACTTGGAACTTGACTCTAAGGCCATGACATTGTTCCTACCCTTTGACTCTCCTCCTGTGGTTGCTGAACCAGATTTTCTGGGTAATATCAGTTGAAGTTGACTAAATGAGGTCCATGAACAGTAGTGGTAGCTTCCCAGGAGCATCCCTGTGGACCACACCCCTTCCAGTCAATAAAATATAGCAGCCATTTACTGTACTGCTAAGAATTTAATATAGGTCACATTCTTCATGGGCTTCTACTATCATGGATGGAGGTGCTGCAGGAGTCTCATGAGCAGGCTGTGGCATGGTATCCAGGACCAGATGGGAGAGATGGAAAATAAGATTCCTCTGGTAAGAAGGGGGAAGCTGAAGCATCAGGGGTGAAATGCTGCTGTTCTATCCAGCTTACAGGAGCCGGTAGTGGCGGCGGCATGTGGTTCGGAGAACTGGAAGCACCAGTGTCTGGAGCTGGCTGTTCTCATATCTGACTTCAGTGTCCTGTGTTTCCTGGATGTTCTCCCTTGTCTTGTTTCTGTGAGTATTACTGGGCATAGTGATTTGACTGGCTGCAGTACAGACAGAGATTTTATTTGTGCCAACAGTTTTTTTCTCTATATCTGTTAAGCAACTTCAACTGCTGCCCAGCTGCATGGGTTCCTCTGGAAGTGGACTGACAAGGGAGCCAGTGTTGGATGACAGGGGTTGATTAGGTCTCTTGCTCATGTTTGAATGTTCCCTTTGAGCCTTACAAGTTTCCAAATGTGCATCTATTTGCCTATAAAGTTGAAGTAATCCTTGCAGTGTAGCAAGGATTGTAGTAGGGCACTCAACTCTAGCCAGCTCAAATCATCAGAGATCCCTCTTGAAATTGATGCAGGATAGCTGCAACATCTTTCCTCCCCAAATCCTGGGCAATTTACTTAAATTCAGCATAGTGCATCAAAGAGTTCCCCCTTTGGTGAAAGCATCATATATTCTGATTGGCAACATCAGCCTTAGAATCATCAAAGGCTGACCAAGTTCCCCTTTGAAGCCTCCCAAATCCTACAGGATGGGGCTCTTAGCCACAAGACATAGAGACAATCAATAGATTTGAAACTAAGTCTGAAGGGAAAGCCTTTTGGTGCAGACAAATATACAAGCTGCATTGTCCAAAGAAAGCAGGCAGCAAATCAGCCTGCCAAACATCTCAGGCCCAGACACAAGATATTTTGGGTGATGTGGAGTAGCAACACTCAGTTCATCCAAATGTGTCTGAATGTTACCCAAAGCTATAGTTCAATGCCATTGCTGATCACAAAGTACCTGGTTTTTTTGGTACAATGCCTCCATCTCTTGTGACCAGTTGTACACCACTTGTGTAAAGTGATGGAGCTGCAACCTTTCATATTTCAGATTCAGTGAAGTGACTAAACTGGCAGGTAAGATGTGGGCATGGTGTGGGCAGTTTGGGCACAGCCTACAGAGATGCTGGGAAGAGTACACCCATGGGAGAGGCTTAGTAAAAATCAATGATATGATGCTGGAGCAATATGAGTGGATAAGAACCTGCCATTAGATGCAAAGAGGAAAAAAATCTCTTAACAATTAAGAAGGAAATATCCTTCTTGAGATTTTTGTCTCTGGCTTTTATTCTCTTCTTGGCTATTTTCATAGTATGTTCTGGTATATGGTTGTTTACTTCTGTTTCTTTATGTTTACTGTCTCTTTTTAATTCCTCCTTAACATATTCTTTACATTTATTCCGTAGTTCTCTGGTGCTGTTATCAATGAGGTACAGGACTTTAAAACAATTACTAATGTTCTCCTTGAAAATGTGGGTGGGAGTTATGTTGGAGATCAGACCGAGAAAACCAGTCTTTGGTTTAACCTGGAACTTGCCCATGAACAGTTTATGATCTGTTTCATAGTTAGCACCTCTTTTTAACAATAATATAGTCAGTTTGATTTCTTGGTATAAAGGTGGGGTTTGATTGTTTGAATACAACGTTAGTGATGAAGACATCACTGAAATGGCAGAAACTGGTGTTATTCGTTTGCTTCTTTTCTGTTCCCTAGGTCATATAATTCAACAATATTTTCCTCTTTACAGTTTCCAATTTAGGCATTCAAATCTGCAATCACAAGCAGCAATTCTTGTTTGGATGTTCTGTTAAATTCACATTGAACTTGATCATAAAAATAATCAACCTCATCTTCTTTTGTGCTAGTGGTTGGATCATAAACTTGGGTAATTGTCATATTAAAGGATTGTCCACAAAGTCTAATTGATATTATTTGTTCCGTGATTGTATTGTACCCAAGTGCTGTCCTTGCTATATCCTTCTATATCCTCCTAAAAGTGGAATTGTTTCTTCTTTGTTTTTTATGTTCTGAATAGAAAATTGTATAAGCTTCTGACTGACAATGTCCAGTTTCAATTCATTTCAATTCACTGATGTTTGTGTGGTCGATTCATTTCATGTTTCACTGTGTTGAATTTTCCCATGGTCATGTTTTATACATTCCATAATGTTGTCAAGGTAATTTGGTCTTTGCACTTTTGATTTTCTTTTCTGCATGGCAATATCAGCCATGTGATGTCCTGAAGGTGTTATTCCAACCAGGTAACAAATACTATTAGTATTCCAAAAGATTCTCAGCTCTTCCTCAGTAATACATTGTGTGCCATTCCATCTTGGCTGTCCGTCATCAATCACTTTATATTGTCTATCCAAGTAGATGGTAAAATGCGAGAATGGTTTACCATTGCTTTTTCCTTGAGGAGGGTATAAAATGATGCCTTTGCCATTGTCACTAAAGTGATCTTCCACCTACCTTTATCTTGCTGCCAATTATATGTGTCTGATAGCTTTAGCTGGGCAGCTGGGATGATCTTTATGTTTGGATGATTGTGCAGGATTTATATATTCTTGGCATAAACTCTAGGTTTCTTCACTTGTTCCTCCTTGGATCACCCCCTGCACTCGTGAGGCGACATAGTCATACTTGAGTGGGGCTTCCACTCTTATTTCAATCTTCTAAAATGTAACACATTCAAAAGAATGAGCAAAGAAATCAGAAAAACTTTAACTGTCACATAGTTTCTGATTTATAGCAATTTCTACCAAACATTGCTAATTGTTACTGTTATATATTGTTCCAATATACTGTATCTGTACTATTGAGATTCCTTCATGTATTACTGCCTGGATTCGTACAATATTTAACCAGGTAATGAAAGATTTATATACCCACCATATGTTAAATCTAGCTGCCGGTAATGTTAATCTCAGGTTTATTTTTCTGTTGCACAAACTCCGCCTGTTTGGTTTATTTAAGGTTCATCATATTGCATGAACCCTCAAAATGTGTTAATTCACTAATGCAGTGAAGCATGTTATGCGAATAAAACTATAGCATGAGTTCTAATTATGTTTGAATTTAGATTAGGCCATCCCTTCCTCAGTACTCTGTTGCCCTCAGCTACCCCATATCAAAGCAGCTGCATTTTTTTACTCTATTTGTCACAGGTTGCATGTGTATTTTTTTAAAATAAAGATTAATATATCATTCTTGTGGGAGAGAGGGGTGCCAAGGACTTTGTAAAGGTCCCTGCAAATCCATTTGAAATGACTTCACGGTGGTGCTATTTTAACTTTTTTGCCATTATATGAACATGGACCAGTGGCACTGATTAATTAAATGTCTTGACTAAGCTGAAGATAGTTATTGGAGTTTTCAGCATCCATATTTTATATGATGGGAATATTAGATTTTTCATTACTCTGAAAAAATTACTGAAGAAACTTTAAGTTTCTGCCTAAAGTTAAATTACTGAGGTCAACAAGATTTTATCAGAGTACAACAAACACTGTCTAAAGTCAGGAGATGTTATAAAGCCATTTCCCTCTTGAATTATACACTTAATGAAGTGTGAAAATGATGACATTTAATATCTTCAGTGAAAGCTGCTTCAGGGAACGCTTCACTACTTTAGACTCTGTAGCTGGTAATTTGACTTTACCTGACTAAACCAAGTCATCATTGCCAACTTCTAATGCTGTTTTTGAAGACTCTGAAGACTACATGAAAACTTCAGTTACCCAGAATGTGGCATTCTGCCTGTTGGTTGGTGACAGTCATTTCAGCCAAGCAACATTATTTTAGTGAGGAGTTTATCTAGAAATAGTCTCCAAGCACAGTTCAAGTGCTGATTTACCTTTAGGATCATTACTATGGAATCATATGTGCTAATCATGAATGTTCATACCAGTGGTGAAATCCTGCCGGTTCTGTCTGGCTCATGCATGCTGGTAGCGATGGCAGTGTGTGGTTTGGCAAACCAGTAGCAGAGGCAGTGCAAAGCTCTCCCCACTTGCCCAGACAAAGCCTTCTGCACATGCGCAGAGAGTCAAAAATCGGACATGATGATGGTGCCGCTGCATGCGCACTTCCAAACTGGTAGGGAAGGTAAGTAGATTTCACCTCGGGTTCATACTAAAGGAAATGCATCATATAGCTCCCTGAGAGATGCAGGGGAAGGAAACCAACCTTCTCAATGGTTGCTCCATTCTTACAGAATGGACTCATTGCAGAAATACAGACTGCTGTTATTTTTCTCAGCTTTTATGAGGCCAATGAAAATTTGTGATGGTTTCTAAGAGATTTTGGATCTTTTTGTTTTAATTGCTCAGAGTGTTTTAATAAAAAGGTTGATAAAATTTATTTTAGATTCTAATACATTTGTATTCTTACATGGTTTGATTGAATTGGTTTTGATAAGTTTATATTTTTATTGTCTGTTTTATTGTATTTATTGTGTGTAAACTTCCTATAATAATACAGACATGTTGTTGTTAGTTGTGAAGTCATGTCCGATCCATTGCAACCCCATGGACAACTTTCCTCCAAGCCTTCCTGTCCTCTACCATCCTCCGGAGATCATTTAAGCTCATGCTGACTGCTTCAGTGACCATCCAGCCATCTCATTCTCTGCTGTAATACAGATATGGTGATATACAAATGATGTCCAAAAAGATCCAAATACATGCTAAGTAAATGACTATCACTAAGCTAATTTTCAAGAATTGGAAAACAAGATGGACTTCCAGATGAGGAAAATGGCAAATTATATGTCTCCAAACCAGCAATTATAACAACACAACAATGACCAATGGACCAACAGCAGCTTCAGCTGGAATTATTGCAGATAGGAAGAGGATGAAAGATCTCCCACTTGTGCTCCCAATGGCTGATCCTCATGAGAACACTGCAGGGTAGCATCATCCCATGGGTTAGGAGATGAAGGGAGTCATCAATATCTTAATTGCTATGAAGCCTTTAAGGAAACTGAGTTCAACCTCCTCATTTTCTAATCACCTTTGGAATTGCAATTATTTTATAATTGAAACAACTGTCAAACTCAAGGCCTGCAGGCTGGATTTGCCCCATGGGGTGCTTAGATTTGGCTCACAGGGTCTCCCTGGAAGCAGCAAAGGACCAGTCTGTGGTGCTTCTGCCAACGATAATTGAGCTTGGGAGTCTCACACATGGCCCTCCAGGGCTCTGTTTTTGCTGGCTGAAGATTGCAGGAGACCGTCACAACCGGAAACAGGGCTTTGGAGCCCGTTTTCACTGGCAGACCATTCTGGCCACCACAGGTGCCCCTGACATAAATGACGTCAAGCTGGCCACGCCCCTCTGGCCCCCTAGGTCAAACACAACCCTTATGAAGCCCTCAATGAAATCGATAATTTGACATTTTGAAAAAAATGAGTAAATAAAGCAATATTTTCATGATAATTCAAATTGTTTAGTTTACCAAGTGAAGATTATTGACTAAAAGTTTAAAACAAAGCAAAAAAAATGGAGGCTTTGTGAATACCGAATTGTATTCATTACAATTAGAGGAGACTAACATTCCAGGCAGGAAAAGGAAAAGTGAAATCTACAAAACGACAAAGGTATGACATTTGAGACATTTCAAAGGATTTTCGAAAAACTAAAAGAGAAACCTATAACCAATCTCAAAGTAATGTACAGGATATTTGTAAATATATATTTCTATATCTAGCTCACCTATCTGTCTGTCTACCTGCCTGCCTGTCTGTCTGTCTATCTATCTCTTTAAATGCTTTTAATCTCTAGCTCTTTTTCTTTTTTTGCACTTTGTATTTTTTTTCTTTTTTTTTCTGATTTCAGTTTATATTATCACTGAATATTGTATAACTCGTTAATAAAAAGTATTTTTTTTAAAAAAAATAGAAAACAAGAAACTGAATTTAAAAGTCATTTTTTCTTTATTTGGTATGTTTACACAAAATTAACAGGCCTGAAATCTTCAGTGAAAGAGTATTCAAGCACAAAGATGATAAAAAATATAGAGTTTACTGCATTATGACTATGTATTTCAGTTTCATTTAAAGTCTTTTTTTACCAATTGCATGTTCTGGTGACTTCTTTTTTCTATATGACTTTACAAATCTTTTCTGTACTTATTTGTGTTCAAAGTTCTAATTGAAACTTTGAATTGTATATTCTGAAAAATGAAGTTGTTGCTACATACATGAACAGCAGTTCTATAAATACAGGAGATTGAAATGCAGTGAGCTAATGTAAAAAAAAATAGGTGGAACAAATACCTTATCTTTCCCTAATTATACTGAGAAGTCCAATTTGCTGTGAACAGGTACCAAAACTCCCACACAGAGCACTGGATCTTTGTAATGATTCATCTTTGACTAAAGCAAGACTAAATTTAGATCTTTATTTCTCTGAATAGCTTGTGTACCTTTCATCTTTAGCAACTGGACGAGAGGGAAAAATCACAGTACCTGTTTTTACATGTAGCTCATTTAGTTATGAATAGGCATTTTTAGATTCAATAATGTTGTTGGTGATATTAATGGATATTGAAATGCAATCAACATTCATACATGCACATCTTCTCTAGATGTGATACTCATGAAGCCACAAAAATGCTCATATTTAAAATTTAAGAACATAGCACCTTCATATTAAAATGTGTATTTGAGAGTATATTTTGAATACATGTACAAATGCATATTGCAATGTATTTTAAAGTACTCTTTTAAGTAGCATCAAAACATTGTTTTGAGAAGAATAAATCCTATACTTGCCCTACCATGGAGCAACAGAACTGGTGGGTATGAAATATGAGATTTTCAGATACCCTAAACATTTGCACTGTATTTAGGAAAAAAGTATTGTCTATAATTGTAAATAAGAGAGCCATTGACAACTAACTCCCTCTGACAATGGTTCATATTTTGATTTTATTTTACTTTCCCCTTGACAAAATGATAGTATCCCATTTGTGTTTGCCTATTATTTCTATAAGGCCAGATCCTGAAGGTGAAACTCAAATACTTTGGCCACTAATGAGAAGGAAGGACTCACTGGAGAAGAGCCTAATGCTGGGAAAGATTGAGG
>JANHFK010005553.1:32158-45897 GCA_036250565.1 Sibynophis collaris | reverse complement strand
CTTTCTTTCTTTCTTTCTTTCTTTCTTTCTTTCTTTCTTTCTTTCTTTCTTTCTTTCTTTCTTTCTTTCTTTTATCTCCATATATCAGTCAACCCTAATGTCTCAAAGAGAACATTTGGCAATTTGCCTTGAGTGACTTTAATATTTTCTCAGAGGTTCTATCAAATTGTTATGACATTGAATCTGAGTTGGTCACTGGACCAGTGCTTTTGGTTACTCTTCTGAGCTTTTGGATTCATACTAGAGCCAATCTTCAGGGAACATCTCTCACCTGGAATATGTGCTTTCGGCTATTCTGTGAGTTGTATTTATGTGGTGTCGTCCTATTGATTGATTGGTTTGTTGTTGGCTGGCAATTGACTGTTGTTTCCTTGTACTGCCAAGCCCTCAGTTCCTAAATACCTGATAAACTGGTGGTAAATCAACATTCTTGTTGACTGACAAAGAGTTCCTTTCCCCAGACTCCAATTATTTATCTGGCTATCTTTGTACCTCCTTGGCCAACAATCTGAGTAGCTGCAAAATTCAATGTATGTCCTTGTTCACTTGTGAGACTACCAATGAGTTTTAGTCCAATGAGTTTTAGTCTCCTTGTTTGACCACTTGCTTGTGTTCTTGCAATCTAGTGGTTATCTTCCACCACATCTGCCCTATATAATCACAGGGGCAATCCATACAAGGGATCTGGTAGATTATGTTAGTGGATACATCACTTCATTCCAATCCCCCATTAAATACAATTTTTCATAAATTTATTAGTATTGTCAAGCACAAGAATATCAGAAGTCCAGGCAGTTCTAATGAATATAAAGGTTATTGCAAGCTTATGCTCTCTTCAAGAATCTGAACTACTAATGGTCAAAGCAAATTGGTGGTAGACAAGAGTCAATGGAAATCAAGGTGGGTTGGACTTAGATCTCTTGTGGGTATTAAGGGACTCAAGACTGATGATGTGTTTAACACTTCCCTTGGGCTCAGCCTGCTCACCTCCTACAAGTATCTCCATAAGGTGTATGTAAAGCAATATTTTGTCCTCATTTGGGGCATACATTCCTAGGATCATATTGAGTGCTCATTCATCACCTTCAGACCAACGGTCAATGAAGATACTTTTTTAATGACATGTAGGAATAACTTGGGAGCCAGGAGAATGGTTGGACAAGAGCTATTTAGCCCACAAAAGGTATGTGGGTGTGGCAGTTGTATCAGAAGGAACCCCTCCCTATTTTTTAATTGTAAAAATAGGGGTGGGGATAGTGGAAAATGAACTTTCAGACTTTCAGGATTCTGTTAATGCAACCTTACAATAAAGTGGAATTAGTCCAGCTGGATATACTTCCTGTTTAGAGTACCTCACAAGGCAGACAATTTCTACCTTACTGGCATTTGAGGAAAAGGGGGAATCATAAATAGCACTTAACGAAAGCACTTAGAACTATATACCACCCTATAGTGCTTTACAGTACTTTCTAAGCGATTTATAGAATCAGCATATTGCCACCAATAATCTGGATCCTCATTTTACTGGCCTCAGAAGGATGGAAGACTGAGTCAACCTTGAGCCGGTCAAGATCAAACTCCTGGCAGTGAGCAGAGTCAGCCTGCAATGCTAACCACTGCATTACCACAGCTCTTGGGCAAGAAGCTGTACCTAAATTATTCCATTGGGATAAATACTTGTTTTTCCAACCTTATTTCCTTCATGTCTCTTGCTAGAGTGGAATGGAATTACTACATCAGTTTCAGAGAGAATATAAATTCCCAAAGTGGCCCTGAAACTGGACTCACTTTTCTCCATTTAGTATATCATAATTGTATTTTATTTTATGCTTTATTCTTCATTCAAGAGGTCTATTGCATACTATTCCTTATTCAAAAGCACACAGTGGGCAATTCTGAATTTTTAAAAAGGCAAGTATTGTTTTTGGACATCTTTAGGCTATTACTCCAAGGAAATAGAGAAACAACAAAAAGGATTAATTAGACCAAAATAACTAATTAAGTTACTGTTTATTGCTTCCATTTGACAGGCTAGATTTAGGCAATATTCATGCAGATTATAATGCCCAGATTATAATCTTTGCCTGAGATTGGGGGGGAGGAGGAATTGAACAATAACATTTAGATTTATACAGTATACCACTCCATTGATTGTCAACACTATTTTTCTTTTTCATTATAAATCCATTTTCACTGGTATGTATTGGAAAGCTTCTTTATTTCAGAGGTTATACAGTTTTCCATACACATGGAAAATCACTGATATTTTCCTTGTCCTTTCCATTTCAGATTAACCCATCTTTTCACCAGATATCTTTTCTGAGTTATGCTTTTAATACCACAAGATGGCACTATGTCAAACAGCACATGCTCCCACTTTTACTTCTTGGCAAACTCTGCAGTAACTCCTCACATATGGCAGAACCCAAAGAGGACAAGGCAGTTTTCAGAGTTAAGTTACTATGCCACAACTCTCACCTCAACACCTGTGGCTTTGATACATCAGTGCATAGATTCAGAATAATGTCAGCCTCAGTCTTTTGCTTCCCAATCCATTGCTATCTGTCAGCCTGTATAAAAGACTGGCTGCACAGATACATAAGAAATAGACTGTGCAAGCAACTTTTAGTAGTGAAACAATTTGTTAATGTCACATCTTATCTGTCTTTAGGTATTCTACTTTTGTACTATATATTATGTATATATTGTATATATAATGCTCAGGGATAATTATCAGGAATAGGATGGCCACTCATTTGAAAGGGCAGAATGCATTGTTGATGAGCTCTGAACAGTTTGATAAATAATATATAGTAAAGATGTGAACCTTTATAAATATAAACCTATACAATGAAAATGCTAGAACTGCAAACTGTCTAGAGAGACACCTTAGAGACAGGGGGATGAGTATAATTCTGGTTCATTGCAGCTTCACAAGGTCTCTGCATCCTATATTATAAATAACATGGATTTTAAAAAATAATATATATATATATGATTATGATTTTGACTTTTGTCCATTCGGTGTTCTGGAAGGGATGGGATATCTCTGCATTCCAAGACTCCAGGACATGTATATCCTTAATTCTATATTAAACATATTCTGGGTATAATTTATTTAAACGTTTCCAGCCCACCTTTATTATAAAGGACTGCATTCAATGATAAACATAACAACTTGCTTTGCAGAAGGATTAGAACCTGGTAGCTTTCAGAGGAGCTGGTCAAGAATTTGAAATAAACTTCTTGATATACAGATTGTTTAAAAAATGTGCTTGTGTAAAAAAAAAAATTAGTTATTTATTCATTACTTATTTGTTTTTGGTAGTTGCTCTTTCCATGGGGATAAATCCTGCTAAATATCAGACAAAGAAATATAGAATGGAGGTGTTATTTCAAAATAAGTTTGTTTTGTTTAGAGCTAGAAAAGAGGTATCATAATTCCCAACACTGGTGACATTGTCAACAAAAACACCAGATACTATAAAATCAACCATCAAGCATAGAATACTACATTTTTCAAATACAGAATATTGTGTCTACGATCTTTTAGGTAGCATCAAATTTGCAGATTTGTAAATTTCATTTGAATTGTGAATGGATTTTAAAATAATTTGGTTTTTTTGTGCCTATGCTAATGTTCACACATTGTATAAAGCATTGTATAACTGTGTTTCATGGAATAAAATAAAATGATTCAATTTACATATAACTAACTACATTTTATAAATAACAATAGTTGGATTAATACAATATTGTAATATACAACCAATTGAGCTATACTATGGCTTAATGGGATGTGCAGATTTAGCCATTGTACTGTAATCTCTAACTTTCTCAGTGAACTGTAGACTATAAAATTAAGGATTAAGGGGCACAGAAATTAGAACTTGATATGTTTCTTTCATTATACTCTTCCTATTCAAGCCTGATTCATCTTGGAGATCTGTAAAGATTATGTGTCTTAACTCTAGGACCCAACATTTAATTTTGATAGAAATAAAAACTAAAGAAGGATCATAAACCTGTCCAAGGATATATATAAGGGAAAACTCATATGAAAATAATAGATTAAACATTCTTTCCTAGGTTTTGAGATTTTGGAAAGATAATAATGTGCAAAAATTAAGGTTTTGACTTTAAAAAAAACTTGTGTCAACTCAAATGTATTGAACATTTAAAATAAAAAAAAACATGGTAGGAATTAAATTATAGGCTCTGGGAGACATTTTGAAAATTTTTAAATGAGACATAACGATCAACATCCCTTAAAATAAATACCATTTTGCTATTCTGACAAAAGATCCTTCTTTAGAGGAAACCATAACGATCAATACAGGTTTTATAATCTTATGATTATAAAAAGGAATCCAGGAGAACTTTGGCTTAAAATAATATTTAGAGTTGAAACAAGATTGACTAGATCTAATAATCTTATTTGAAAAGTTTTTAGAACTAATACTCGGTGTGGACCCAGATATGATTTCCACTGTGAATTTCTCCTGTACTGTATATTAGTTGATATTAGAGTTGTAGCCTTGTAGCTTTGATATTATTGTTCATTATTGCATTCATTTACTGACATAATATACAGTCCTTTATAAAGAAGGATAATTTCTACCTCAGATAAATTACACTCAGTGTTCTTGTTGTAAGAGTGAGAGGAGATGCAATCTAAGAAGCATCTTTTGTTTCTATTAACAGACCAATCGGATCCAAAATCCAGGGCTCTGCTTCATATTCATGTGACTCTATGGCAGGGAAGACTACCAAGGTGTTCAAAAAAGATATTAGCAGGAATGCTACAATGTTTATAGCTCAAAATTGGGGACTATGCTTTGAAAAAAGAAGGATCTGTGTGTAATCTCAGTTTTAGCATTTAAAAGAACACCAGAAAGCAGATGTTAGGAATCATTCTGGCTAGCCAGAAAAATAATAATTCTATTGCTATGTGAACAAATAGTTCGATCATGAGCAACAGTGTCTTCCTGTTCCTCTTCAAGACTTTCTAAGCTTGAAGTTGAACTTCGACTTCTAAGCTAGAAATTGAAGAAGTTAAACTTCCATGTGGCCTGTCAACATTAATTTTATTTTTATTTATTTATCAAATTTAGAAACTGTTCATCTCACTCCCAGAGAAAATTAAACTCTTTTGGTTTAATTAGAGTTTTTCCAGGCTGGATTCAGCCAAGAACTGAACCATTTTTTGAGGTTTTAGAAGATTGTAAATTGGAGAATAATGAATAGCAGAATATATATTTTTAAAAAAACTATTAAAAACACGTTTAAAGCCTTAAAATATCTGAAAAAAACCAGACTGATCTTGGCCTTATCTTTAGCGCTTCCACTATCTAAAAGCACTAAGGACTGAAAGTACAAATTTTTTCCACCATTTTGCATGAGAAAATAGATGAAAAGCATAACATAAAGTCTATAGCAGATATACCACAGATGGGGAGGTGGGGGGGAGGGAATCTCCAAACTGCACCCAAACCCAACTTTTCCCATATGCATTCCTGGTCACTAACAATTACTGTATGACCCAGCTAAGGAATGGCAGCAGCTGCATCCATTGAGAAGTTCCTTTCAATATGAATATATGAGCATCTATGTATGGGTGCAAGGAAGCAAATGAAGTGTGAATAAAGATGGCATCAGATAAATATTGCAACTTACCTACTCGCATCAGTGGTGGGTTTCTACCGGTTCACCCCGGTCCGGGCGAACCGGTAGTGGTGGCGGGAGGCTCTGCCCACCCACCCAGATGTCATCACGGACTCTCTGAGCATGCGCAGAAGTGCCCCATGTGAGCAAAGCGAGCACACAAACATGCTCCTGGTTCTGAACTGGTAGCAAAGGTAACTGTAACCCCCTACTGACTTCCATGCGTTTACTGGAAGCATTGGCATCTTGGCACTAAGGTTTGCATGTTGACATTTTGGCATCACAACAGTTTGCTATAAAGACTGCTGTTTCCACATGAGCTAATGGCTAAGGATTAAGGGATAACTGGAAAAAAACAGACTAGATCATTCATCTGGCACAAGAAAGACTCTGCTTTAAACTGCTGTCACAAGCGAGGTACTTAATTTCTGTCTTTTGTGAAATAACACTATCATTGCTCTGCCTCGCAAGGAAATATTTGTGAAGACAAATAAATTGACAAATTGTTTTGAATAGCAAGCATGTTGCAAAATGATTAGGAATAATAACTCATAATGTATTGAATGTTTGAAAAACAGAAAATGAATAGTTCAGTGCATCATATAAACTGGAGTGGTGAGAAATAGGTTTGATTATTTTTAATACAACTAGATGCCACGGAATATTAAGTAGCTTTTCTTTTGTGTTTCCTTGAAGCAAAAATATGAGGTACAAAATATAATTGTAATATTCCATGTAATTTGGCTCCTGGGTATGATACTTAGCTTGTTCAAGGAATTTATCATGATGAAAATTTAGCAGAACCACATCTGTAAAGAGTTACAGGTCACCAACAAAATGAACTTCTAATCCTCCTCTTATAGACATCGGTTTAAATTAAAGTTTACAGAATACAGAACATTTTTAAACAATCATGCTTAAAGGTAATCTATTTTTTAATTTTTTTAAAAAAAAGCTTTATTGAGATTCAAGATTGAAACACATATACATATCATATATGCATATATATACATGTATATGTTCGAATACATAACATACAAGTTTCTCATTCTGTTAATAGTCCAAGATATAATATATGGTGTAAGGCGGGGCTGTCAAATTCTCGGTCTGTGGGCCACATGTGTCACATGCTGGCCATGCCCACACCCATTTTAGTGACGGGGACAAATGTCCTGATATGTCACGTGACATCACCATGACGACGTGAGTTTGACACCCCTAGTATAAGGTATGTTCTTTGACTCAGTAGATCCATAGTTGAGGTCAACTAGAATCATTTCAGTCAATTATTGATCTGTTAAGGAAGTGTATATCTTTCTATTTTCTGTGATGATTGAATCAAGTCTATATCGTATATCATATAAACCAATACATTAACAAATTAAATCATACAAATTTTAGATATTAAGTGACTTAGGCAGTAATTTTACTAGTGGCTTATAGCATCTTCTAGTGTCACCCAGCTTTCACTGGAGTGATAAGTTATTTATGGGAAAATAACTATTAAAAGTATACAGAGTGAATAGCAGCAATAAACAGAACATACATCAACAATTGTGTCCATTTTCTTAGATTTATTGGCATAGATCTTCAGTTCACAATTATTTAGCCCATAATGAATGTTATGCTTAAAATTCATTATTGGATTACCAGATGCCAAAAAATGTGTGTGTGTGTGATTTAGCCCCTTTTAATTTTCACTTATTCTCAAGTTTTCCCCTATATTCAGAGGTGGGCTGCTATTGGTTCAGACCAGTTCAGCTGAACTGGTTGTTCAGTCTGAAAATGGCCTGAAAAATGACCTGAAAACAGCCCTGAAAATGGCCACAAATGGCCTGTTTTTGGCTGTTTTTTGGGCCATTTCCATGCCATTTTTGGTCCAGTCATTAGGGCAGAGAACCAGTTGTTAAAAAAATTGGAGCCCACCACTGCCTATATTCTTGTGTGAATCTATCTTTCCCTATCAGCTTCAATCCTTGCATTAATTAGCAAAGACTGAGCAGGAGTTAGGAATTACTGCAACAGAGTAGAATTCTTCTTTTTGATTATGGAGGTGGTTTATTGCACAATGACTGGAATTCCAGATGGTGTTTATAACCTTCCTGTTACTTGATTATTTATTTATTAGATTTTTATCCCACCTTTATTAATTTTTAAGTATCTTAAGGCAGCAAACATATCTAACACTCCTTCTTCCTACTATCTTTCCCATTGCAACAAACCTGTGAGTTGAGTTGAGCAGAGAAAGAGTGATAACTGCTTTCATGCCTAAGGTGGACCTAGAGCTCATAGTCTCCTGATTTCTAGGCCAGCACTTTAAAGCCATGGGCCTGCGCCCTGGAGATTCAGTTGAGTGTTCAAAGTGCCATTTAATGATCCAAAAAGCGGACCCTGCACTTGCGGAAATATGCTAGGAAGAAGAAGAAGAAGAAGGAAGACAGAAGACAGAAGACGGAAGAAAAGATGAAGAAGAAGGAGGAGGAGGAGTGGGAGAGGCAGAGGTGGAGGATGACGACTTTAAACCACTACATCAAACTTACTACCATTCTCCTGAGCCAATAATGTCTTTTTGTAGTTGCAGAAAGCCTTGCAATCTTTCTAAAAATGCAACCTTTCTGAAAACCTTGCCTTGGATAAAATAGGTGTTCTCCACATATACAAAGGTATGGAAGATCTACCAAGCAAAAAGTAAAATAATACTTCACCCAATCCAGATTAAATTGAACAATTGCATAATGCCTCAGAGACATAGTATCATATGGATGTATGAGGATTTTACTAAGACTACACTTTTTCCCAGAAAAATTCCACATATATCCAGGTGAAATTTTAAGTGCAATCTTATGGTAAGGCAAGACATATATTCTGCAGGAAGGGAAATGGAATTTAGAGAAGTTCAGAGAATTTTCTTAGGGTCTTTAACTCAAAAAGACATGTTTGAATATGTGCCCAACATCACAATGCTACTATGCTACAGGAAATAGAGGCTCCTGCTTTCAGAAATCTGCCAAACAGACAAATGGTTTAAGAAATCTAGCATGATTCTTTTTCAAATAAGTATGAATTTAATTAGCAAATAAATATCCATGTCAGCTTAAAGGACACACCAGTTAGGCAAGTAGAATAGGAAAAAAAATGGTTTCACACAGATATAAATAAATCTGCTGACATTTAGTGATTAATGAATAGAATGCTGCAAACCATCCAGAAGTCCAGCAGAATAGATCTGATAATAATATTTCAGAAAGTCCACAATTAATCCAAAATTTGAACACTTTCTTTATAAGAGGAAGGAAACCATCAGGTGGGCTTATCCTAAGCAACATTTAGGATGTCAGGGACTGATCATTAGGAGTTAGAGCACAGAGACATCTCTAAAGTATTCTATTGAAAAGCACATAACAAATCTAGACAGTTATTAGATGTCAGCAATGAAATACAGAACCTGAAGCTTGTTGTTGTTACACTGCAAATCCAACAACATGTTTTCAAAATCTTAAACATAGCTAAAAAAATTATGTACTGAGAAATTTAGATAACTCAGGATATTACCATTTGGGAAGCCACATGCTGTCAGAATTTCACTTTTGCTCCACTTATGTGTGATCAAAGCTTGATACGGGAAGCCATTTCTTGCAACTTTTTTTTTCTATAAATCAATTGACCATTTCAAAGAGTTACTGAGGAGCGTATAAAATGTTAGGTATACTAGATAAATAAACAGCAATTACTGTCAAGTGTAGAAGCGAGCATTTTTCCCCTTTTTAAAAATCAATCAATCAATCTTTATTATGATCATAGACCAGAGTAAAAGTTAAACATTGAAATAAAATAAAACAAAACAGGACAGGACAGGACATACTGATATATTACAACTGATGTTGAAATCGTCAGTGGTTAACCAGGGTCTGGTTTTACAGACCATAAAACTTAGTTACATTCAAAGAAATTGTATCATACTGATCCAATAGAAATAATTGTACATAAAAAGGATTAGAATTCCAAGGATATGTTGTCAGGTAAAGTGTTATAAAATGGATGTGTGAGCACTCATAAAGGATGTGATACAACAGGAAATGAATGCTTTTAATGGCCCCTTGTCCACAGGAGCACAATTTCAGCTCATGCAGGATATTTTTTATATTGGCCCTATAGAGCTTCTGTGGGCAAAGTATTACAGCAAGCTAGAATTAATGCCCTCCAAAATGTAGAGACAGTTACAATATGTGTTATAAATATCTCACTAGTTTGTTAAGGAAAGTCTCTGCTCATGAAAACATTCTTCGGTAAATAAAGCAAACAGGTCCTGTTGGACTTCCTAATCTTTAATATAGTGTTTAAATGTGCTTAATGCCCATCATTAGGAACTCCCCCTTAGAGAGGCTAAAATGTTAGAGTTTTAATGAAATAATCCTAATCCATGTTGATTTATAGTTATCCTCCATAAGGAGAAGGCTCAAATCTGTGGGGAAGAACAGCCATTTCAGCAGTGTGTTATAATGCACATCTATGCACTGTTTTAACCTTGAACAACCCAGTTTCCTTCCTTAGAACTGCATTAGGAACACAGGGGCCTACCTGCAATATAGCCCTTAGAGATTTGGACTGAACCCTTTTGAGAGGGATAAAAAAGAGGAATATTTATTTATTTAGGGAATTTATATTGCCGCCTATTCACCCATGGCGACTCAAGGCGGCTTACAGAATATAAAACCTCATACAAAAACAATAAAACTAATAATAGAAGAGTCATATAATAAATTAATATAATAAAATCACCCCCTGCCCCAGTGACAGCATCACACACGAGCCATTTAATGGGGTCCATCCTGCTCTGGGTTCCCCAGTCCCACTGGCAGAACCAGGTCTTCAGTACCTTCCAGAAGAGTGCTAGAGTGAGGGCTATTCTAATTTCTGGGGGGATGATGTTCCACAGAGAGGAGGCCACCAAGAAGATCCTGCTTCCACCAGGTATATCTCTCTAAGGGATGGAAACTGCAACATTCCCTGCCTCCCTGCCCTGATGGGTCGAGTAGATGTGACTGGAAGAGACAGTTCCTTAGATAATCTGGTCCCAAGCCATGAAGGGCTTTAAAGGTGGCAGTCAGCACCTTGAATTGCACATTGAATAGGGTCGTAGCTGCGCTCCACAAAATAATTGTACAGAAGCCTTTAGTGAAAATAACTTCAGTGCTGCTGGTATAGACTGTGCTCCTCTGGCTAAATAGAAGGATTGGATTGAGGCCACTGGATTTTGTTGTGGGGTTTTTCTTTGTGTGTGTGGTATTTTGAATAGTATAATTTTGATGGGTATCGCATTTGGCGGAACTATAGAAAATCATGTCCAACATTTGAAGATTTTAACTTGTTCAATATTCTGGCTGTTTATCTTCCTGTCATGCTGTTTAGAGGTCCCTTTGCAAAAATCAGGATTTTGGTTTTGCCGTGATTGATTTCAAAATCTTCCTCTGAACAGTCTTTGGTCAAGACATTCAGGGCTTGTTTGACTCCAATTAGTATTTGTGACAGAAGCGCTTTGTTGTCTGCATATAACAAGGTGGCAATTTGTCTGTGTCCTAGTTTTGGGGGATGGTCTTCTAATTGGTTCATTTTGGCCATGAGTGAAGTTGTACCTGGCTGGGAAGAAACTTTGATCATATTTTTTTTTCCTAAGTACACAGGACACTTAGGATTCAGATGGAACAGCTTTAAAATGGAATTGGTACATTATAAGTTTGTCAAACATCAGGAGATGTTACAGGGGGCAACATGCTGACTCTGTAAACTACTTAGAGAGGATTGTAAAGCACTACGTGCTATTCCTATTGCTATTATAAACAATGAATGTTTCATATATCAAAGTCAACATAATTGTTTTTGCAACAAAGTGAAATAAATAAGAGAACACAGTTGACAATCTTAAGCAAGAGTGATAATGATTTATTAGTATGTTTTGAGATATGCTAACTTGTTAAATTGCTACAAAAGAGTGTAAACACATCTAAAAGAAACAGTACAATAAGTGAAACATTCAGAGAATATAGCATTAGACAAAAAAAAACACCCCAACGACAACCATATAGTAAGCCAGTGTTGCGTCCTGGTAAAAGGCTCCAGCTAGATTAACAGCTGAGGTGTTAAATTAGCCCCAGTCTCAACTTCCTGCCCTCACAGACAGTTATTTTCAGGGAAATATTACCTCTCAGCCTGACCTACTTACAGGATTATAGTGAAGATGAAACTGAAAAACCTATGGACTACTTTGACCTCCTGAAGGAAAGGCAGGATATCAATGTAATGAATGGATGAGTTAATCAACCAACATTTTTGTCAAAGGAACATTCTCAACAACATTTCAGTACCATGCAAGAAAATTAAAGCATGGGAATGCTCAGTAATAGAAGCTGGCTTAAATAAATTCTGTGGAATTTATTCTACAGCATATCTTTTGAAACCCTGTAAGGAGGAAATCCTAAAATGGACAGTTTAGCCAATTGTTCATTATGCACTTAGCCATTCAAAACTGAGGTCTGAAATAGTGTCCCATTTGAGTACTAGTATATCTGAGCTGGCTATTCAAAAATAGGTTTATACTAAATTCTTGGGCTATTTAGGCCTTCAAAGTTTAAAGCTATCTGTTAATTATTTTCTAGGAGAGGGGGTGGGTGGAAGTCAACATAGATGGGATATCATTAGCAATTTTTTATTCTGAAGTGTTTTCAAGAGGAGAAACTTTACATTTGAGATTCCTGTCTATGTAAATCTCTCGTCTCTATGCAATAAAGCTAATTTCAATCCATAGTCATCAAAGAAAACATGAATATTACCTTCCATATTTAATAGGTTATGGTTTCCATGGAAGCCGACATGTGAACAGTTGTATACATAATTCTTCAATGTCTTGCCAATATATCCATATCATTTACAAATGTCTGCAAGAGAAGCTCATTTTTAACTGTGGTAATAAGGACAAAGTTTTATTGGCACACTCAAAATATGGGTATTACAAATGTAAGAAAAATCTGAATGGTGCCAAAGAACTGAATTTAGCATTACCAAATATGCTTCATGGCTACTTTGGGACTTGAACCTTAATCTTTATAACAGAGTCTGATGCCATAATAATAATAATTTCTTTTTTGTTGGTTTGTTTCCTCCATCTGTGCATGTGTGCAAGGGGAGAGAAAGAGAGAGAAAGACAGCCTCTCTTTTGATAGAAGTCTCTGACATGGCAGGATAACATAGAATCACTCAATATAATCCAACCATAATAAAATATAGTAAAACCTAGTGTGAGCACTTTTGGATCTATATATTATTGTAGCTTTGCTCAGAATTTTTCTTCCAGCATCTTTTGTAACCTGCAAATGTTTCTGCAATAGCCATGTTCTCTCAGAGTGTAGAGATAATGTCTGAAATCATAGGAAGGCAGGGAAGAAATTGCTCAACTGTCTTCTACCACTTTACTTCCTGCATTAGTGAAATAGGGGTGGTGCTTGGTATAGCATCAGTTATCTTACTGTCCATCATAGATACGGTTAACTACAGCAGGTCTATTGTGCCCTAACCTTTCTATTCCATTATAGTGCAGAGATCACGACTTTGAGCATATCGTAATGTTGGAAAATGTCTTTAGTTCTATAAATACTTAGTCATGATTCCTATAGAATTTAGTTGGACTTACTTCTGAATAAACACATACAGGACACCAGTACATACACTGGCAGTAATTTGATCTGGAGTACATTGTGCCCTGTGTGTGGTTTTATTTATAATCATTCTGTGAAAAAGGTTCACGTGCAATTATTTTTAGTGGTGTATTTTTACATATCACGTAATAATTTTATTAGATCTCATGAGAGCTAGTTTGGTGTAGTCATTTAGGCATCAAGCATCTATTCCAAGAGACTGTGAGTTCCAGCCTTGCTTTCAGCATGAAGTCAACTTGGGCCTGTTACTCTCTCTTAAACCACTTTTTAAAAAAATATGTATTTATCATTTTGTTGAAATTTATGAAAATCCTGCCCCTATATATACATACTTACAAGCATGATGGAGAGAGAGGGAGGGAGGGA
>JANHFK010005549.1:21445-33810 GCA_036250565.1 Sibynophis collaris | reverse complement strand
CCATGGCGAATCAACGCAGTTTACAGAAAATAAAACCCACATTTAAAAACAGTAAAAACTAATAAAAATCAAATACATTAATGTAATAAAATCACCCCCACCTCCCTCCCCAGCGACAGCCAATCACATGAGCCATTTAATGGGTTCCATCCCATTCTGGGTTCCCCAGACCCGCTGGCAGAACCAGGTCTTCAACGCCTTCTAGAAGAGAATTAGAGTGGGGGCCATTCTAATCTCTGGGGGAATGATGGTCCTGGGAGAGGGAGCCACCACAGAGAAGGCCCTTCTTCTGGTTCTCACTAGGTGTATCTCCCTCCAGGATGGGACCTGCAGAATTCCCTGCCACCTCGCTCTAATGGGGTAGATGTGACCGGCAAGAGGTCCATATTAGGTCCATATTAGGTTCTGATGAGGTGTTGTCAAGCTTGATATCAAAATGTCTTATTTATGGGAATTCAAAATAAATGAAAGCCACTTAGCAGAGACTGGCTGTATGTGTTTTTATCTACCCCCTCTAATAAACAGCTAGTTTTATGTGGGTCAAAGCACACATACGAGGAATACATCTCTTTTACTATGAAGCAGGAAAAAGCTGTCAGCGAGTTTGGTGTAGTGGTTTAAGGCGATCCATCTAGAAACTGGGAGACTATGAGTTCTAGTCCTGCCTTGGGCACGAAGGCAGCTGGGTGACCTTGGGTCAGTCGTTCTCAGCCTTAGGAAGAAGGATACAATTAAAAAAAAACTTGCTGAATAAAGTGCAAGGACTTGTCCAGGCTTGTCTCTGAGAATTGGACACAATTGAATGGAAGGGTCATCAATTGTGCTGAGAGTGGCAGCCGTGGGGTGGTAGGGAAAGGGGAAAAAAAGCAATGGAAAGATCAGAGAAAAGATAGACCAGGGGCAGCACACAAGCTGTGCTGAAGAGTGTTGTATTTATGTGGAGTCTGAAACAAAACCACTTTTTCATTTTGTCTGGGCTTCTCTAAATTAGTAGAGCCATAAATTCAATGGAAAACCACAGGATCAGTCTTTGTAACAAGAGGCAGCAATCTGAGAACTGTGTATTTGAGAGAATATGTACTTGGCATCCTCTATTAGTTGTTTCTTAGCGTATCGTAATTGCCTCTTTTATCCATTACTGTATTCTCTAACTAGTTCCTGTCTTTATCCTAATGTTTGGTCTATGTATGCCCTTTTTGCCCAAATTCCAGAATTTTGTTACTAAAAGACAAATTGTTTATTTGTGGTTTTCTGCCAATTTCTTCAAGATTGCTATCAACATAACTTCTCTGTTAAACTTCCAATTAAAGTGTGTGTTCCTAAGCATAGAAATTCTATGCATTTATGAAATGAGCTGTAACTCACAAAAGCATATGCCTTTTAATAAATGTGTTAGTCAGAAAAGATGCTACTTGATTCCTCCTGATTTTTTGCCGCCATAGATGAACAGAGTTTCTCTTCCTGAATTCCTATTATCACTCTCCCCTTTTGAAAGTTTCTTATTTATTTGTCTGGGCTTCTCAGGAACATAGAATCTGACTAATCGAACTCAGCTATTTACTTTCTATTTAAATCCTTCCTCTGAATGGTCTTTCATCTGGAGACAGTCCAACAATTGTATTTCAAGGATAATGAAAGGTGCAGAAAGTGTGTTTAAGCATCCTTACTCTGTTAATGGAAAATTGAAATTAACAATAAAATAATTGAGTGTTAATATTAGTAAAAATGACAAATTGCACTGTAAATTCAACATTAATGATGATGATGCTAACCTAATGTCTTTATATGAAACTCGGTGTTTACCGGTAATGATGATGATGAATTCATTAATGTGGCAATACCAGATGATAATAGAATAGAAGATAAAGAATTGGAGAAGATCACACAGTATCAAGATCTGAAAATGGAAGTTGAGAGAGATTGTAGCACAAACTGGCAGTGGTAGTCCCCGTGGTTCTCAGCACACTGGGTGCCATACTAAAAAACCTTGGATGACACTTGGAGAATCTGCCCATTGACAAAAATGTCATGTGTCACGTACAAATGGCCACACTGCTTGGATCTGCACATATACTATGCCGACACATTACAACATCTTAAGTTCTTAGGAAGAACCTGATGCTCATGAAGGCCAACACCAGCTAAAGAACTGGCAGGTGTGATTTCACATTGTCATGTATAATAACAGCAACGAAAATGGTGCATTGGGAAATCCGCAAGAAATATCATTTGGCTATAAGCAAGAACTGGTGGACCACAAAATAGGCAAAATAATAAAAATAATGAAGAAGCTAAAGTGCCTGGGACTTTAGAATTCAAACAGATAAAGCACCTGCCATATAATACTTCAGAGAGAGAAAAAAGTATGGGTAGTGGATATTGCAATAGTTGGAGACAGCAGAACAGAAGAAAAAGAATGGAAGAAAATCACAAAATAAGAGACCTGCAAATACAAGTAAAATGACTTTGGCAAACGAAAGCAAAGGCAGTACCAGTAGTAATAGGCACCTTTGGTGCAATCCTCAAACATCTTGGACATACTTGAACATCATTGTCATTGACAAAATCATCACCAATTAATTGCAAAAGGTAGCATTGTATTGTATATCTCAATTCCGAGCTGCGCAGGTGAAGTTATCAATGTATTGACTCAGAATCTGGAGGCTGTTTGGGTCTAGATGTGGAGGAAAAAACTTTGTTCAACTCTGACAGGACTAAGTGACTGTTAATAGCTTTAAAACAGCAATATTGATGCTTTAAGGCAACATTTACCCATGCACACATTCTTTATCAATTGTTTTTCAGAGTCTATGTGTACCTTAAATAATATCTGGAGTGCCTCTACAATAACATTGTATGACATTGTGTTCATAGCTGAGATTTATTCTTGTTAAAGTCTAGCACAGCATTACTAGAATCTCAAGACAAATTGTTGTGGCCTATTTTGGGAAGGTAGGACCTGGCCTGGACTATAATGGTTTTTCAGCAAAGTCACTTTCACAAAAGTTGGTTTATCTCCTAACGGATAAGGGAACATAGCCCCATTTTGGTTCTGTTATTCACCATGCTGTAAATGCTCCAGGTAATGATTTTTCTCTCTCTCAGCTGTAGGCAGAGCTGATTATTTAGATGTATCACTATCACCATTTCTTGAGTCTTTTGAAGGCTTTAGAAGATTTTGAGGTCCAAATTTACATAGTCCTAGAATGATCTTACAGGGTAGGAATACAATTATTGTTCTGCTTGGATTTTACAGGTTTATGTCATGCAGGGCTGTCTCTAAACAGAATGGTTATTTATTTTTTATACCAATTCCTTTTAATCTTATGTATCCCAGTTAATTTCCAGTCCCATTTTAAGTGAGTGGTTTTAATTTAAAAAGCACTCCATGGCTTTGTACCACCATATTTAAGAGAATACTGCTTCTGTTCTACCTGTACCCTTGAGGCATTTTTGACAGGCCTTCTCTAGATGCCTTCCCCAGTTGAGGAGTGGCAGGAAGCTATCCAGAAGTGAGGCTTTTCAGTGGTAGCCCCTAAGTCAAAATCCTTGGCCCTGTGTTGCTTTTCTTTTCATTAGTTGGTGAAAGCACTGGTTTTTTTAAATCCCAAAATTCTTTGTTACATTTTTTTAAAAATTATGTCTTATACTTTTGTAACCTGTTTTTTATTTTTTTTAATTTCTGCTCTTGCTATTTTTTTTAATTGCTGCCTGCATTTCTTGTTTTACTTTTTATATTGGGTGCTTATATGTTTTTATTAATTGTTTTAATTTACTGTTTTACCTTTTTGAATTTATGTGAGATTTTTAAAGTGAAGGTGATACATAAATGGTGGAAGAACGAATAAATAAATAGTTCTAATGGTAACCATAAATCTTCGCATATCACATTCCTGATTAATAATGATAACTAGATCCTCAGCAATCTAAACAACTGATTTAATATTCTTTAGTTTGGAATGTTATTTTTTTTTTTTGCAATTAAAGAAAAAGCAACGTCTTTTAAGAAGCACAGGTCTTAAAGTTGCTAGAGTTTAAGTGATTTGGAAATTGTGACAAGTTTATTAACAGGCGTCATAGACGCTTTAAAAGTGAACAATACCACAATCTGAATCTAAGATCAATACCAAAAAGTATAAATGATGATAAAGTTCTGTTTTCTGGGACTGTTAAGTTTGCCATGTTTTAAAATTATTTAAACCTTTGATAAAGAGATCACATCATAATTCAATAAATTTTGAAAAGCCACATCTTTTCTTTTCCTCTATTTGTTGCAGCTGTTTCTTGAGCATGTTATTAAACTTTCTGTGAAATCTGTTTCACTGTCACTTTTGACATATGGTACTTTCACTGCAGCGTACAGTATACTCCTTTTTTCTGGCATTTGCTCAACATTTATTTTGGATCATAGCTCAGTAGCGAACAGATTTTAAAAGATTTGGTATTTTACAAGCTCTAACTGTGACCAGTAGGTGGCAATAGCAATCACATTTAATTGCATTTTTTCTTTGCTATAATATTCCATATTGTCTCTATTATAATTGGGTCCAGATAAAGGAAATAGAGAGGAAAGTTCTTTTTGCCAGTGTCCTCATTTATAACATAATAAATGTAACAATACTTCATCAGACTTATTAAAAGGTTTTGGTTTAGCAATTTAATAGGGATAATGCTGAAGAAGCTTAAATGATACTTTTTTTAAAAAATGTGCATTCAGATGTGTGTTTTTTTCATTGCTCTGATATGCATATGAGTTTAGTATTTTAATTCAGTTGTTTTATTAACACTTTACATTTTAAATCATTTTATATTTGATCTCATTCTATAAGCTTATGCAAACAATTTTCTCTAAAACAAAAGTCTAAGATAATTTGGATGGTTCTTCGAATAGAAATTTTAGCTAAGTAATCAGATTTAGCTTCTTATGGCATTTTAACCAGGTTACATTGTTTACAAGCAACAGCAACAATGTTTTTTTCTCACACTATACAGATTCCTCTCTGAATACGTCCTGTTAGTTACAAATTATATATTTCAATTAATTCACCTCATCCAACTTTTATGGTGCACACAGACCTCAGCTTATGACCATTCTTTTGGTGAGTGAAGTTACAACGGAACTGAAAAAAGTGACTTGCAACTGATCTTCACACTTAAAACCCTCCCAGCAGCCCTATAACCACATGATTGCAACCTGGGCACTTGGCAACCAGCCTGCATTTATGACGGTTGCAATGTCCCAGGCTCCAGTGATTTCCACTTACAACCTTTCCAGTTGGCCTCCAACAAAGTCAATGGGGAAGCCAGCAGGAAAGGTCGCAAGTCATGGTCCCATGATGTATCCCTTAATTATCATTGAAAAAGAGTGGTTAAAATCAGTTGTGTTTACGTGATATCTCACTTATCAACTCACACTCTACAACTATGAATTTTCTGGTACCTCTTGTCATAAATCAAGGACTACCTATAGTCCATCTCATACTATTAGCCCATATTACATCATATCTCACATGATTTCAAGTCTATATGGATGTATGAGTACATGTGGATGTTCAAATTAATACATAATATAGGGGTTTTTTGGGGGTGTGTGTTTCTGGTTTCAGCAAGTGGCAAAATTGAGCAAACTTTAGCTAACTTCAGGAAAGGCAAATAAAGTTGCATTTAGTGATGACTTGAATGGGAGAGCACCTGAAAATCTCAGGGTTGGAGGCTACACTGAAAAGTTGAAGTCAGTGACAAATCCCTTCTGCATTGTTGCCAGAAAAAGAAATATGACTCTGTTGGTTTAGTCATCAGGAATATAATTCAAGTCACGGAGTCTTGACTTTTAGAGTATTCCTTGCCCAGACCAAAAAAACCCATTCAATCCTTCTGTCACAGCTCGTTATTAATTTAATTTTATTTTATTTTATTAAATTTCTATACCGCCCCTTTCCTGGAGAGCTGAACACTGTCCCTTTCACAAAGATAGCTTATTGGAATTCTGTGATTTTAAATCAGAGAAGGAAGCATATCATGTTTTATTATGTTTGGTTTTGACACCCTGTCTGAGTATTCCTAGAATTGACCCAGTTCTTCTGGAGGCCACACAAATAGGGAAGGTGATAGTTGGAAGAGGACAGTAGTTGAGCATGTTCAAGATGACTATCCAGGGGATAGGAGTGGCAAGATTTACCAGTGGGACAAGATCCTCAGTATTACTTGCGGTCTAGTTGCTTGGAATTTAAGAGGCAATTCTAGTTCTTTTTTATTATTGTTTAAAAAAAACAACTTGTGGCAGGACAGAGAATGTCCGATCTGAAATCTGAAGATGAAGGCTTCTCATTGTCTTCTTTATAAATGCACATTTCTGACATCTGGCTAAAATGGGGTAGTTTCCAAAAAAAATAGATTAAAAAAATAAATTTAGGTAATTAGATTTATGTTTATGCTTGTTTTCTAAGTGTGCCATGGCTTGTGGGAAAATATTCAAGTATATAAGTATATGATTCTTACTCTAGTAGTATTAATTTCTGCACAACTTTCCAAAGAAAAGGCACTTTTTATTTATTTTTCCTTATTTTTTTGGCATGAAATATGCTTTCTGAAACAGTTATTATTTAAAACAAATACATTTCTCCAGAAAGACTAATGGTTAATGCATGAATGGTTTTCTACATTGTGTTGTATGATTCTAACTAAAATTAGAACTTTATTTCAGTGCTATCAACTAGGACTTAATTATGAGGTTGAAATATAGTCTAATGTATATTCAACTAAATTAACATTCCTAAATGTAGCAGTGTTGTTTTTTATTTCTTTTTTTCCCAATGTTTAAAATTCTGTTTAAGACTAGACTAACTGTATATTAGGTAAAAGATGAAACTAATAAATGAAAAGCAAATTGTACAATCACATTGCTTTCAATTAAATCCCATATGGCTTTTTCTTGGAATATGAAAAAAAAAGTAAACTTAATCTCTGATAACCTAGCATTGTATATTAGGTTTTGTCTGTTATGTTATTGTTCTTTATTGCTCGTACAGTGGGTAATTTATATTGTACTGATGGATGTTGAAATGTGGTCAGACTTTCGTTGACTAGGGCAAGGAGAAAGCCAATAAATAAATAAAGTAAATTAGTAATTCAATCACATATCAAGTGTAACAGCAAAGCAAAGAATTCTCATGACAAATAAGGTTAACACTTATATAATCAGCAGAAATTATATATCTTTGGATATTTCACATATATACAGATGCACATGCCATTTATTCATTGGTTGGATGTACTGTTTATTCATTGACTTTTTATGCCACTTCGATCAGAGGTGGTATTCAGCAGGTTCTGACCAGTTCTGAAGAACTGGTAGCAGAAATTTTGAGTAGTTCAGAGAACTGGTAAATACCACCACACCCCCATATATTCTCTGCCTCCCAAGTCCCAGCTGATTAGGAGGAAATGGGGATTTTGCAATATCCTTCCCCTGGAGTGGGGAAGGAATTGAGATTTTACAGTATCCTTCCCCTGGAGTGGGGAGAAAATGGGGATTTTGCAGTATCCTTCCCCTGGAGTGGGGAGGAAATGGGGATTTTGCAATACCTTTCCCCTGGAATGGAGATTTTACAGTATCCTTCCCCTGCCTATGCCCACCAAGCCACACCACGCCCACCAAGCCACGCCCATAGAACCGGTAGTAAAAAATTTTGAATCCCACTACTGACTTTGATGTTTTCAAATGTTAAATATATTTTGCCAAATTTCCTCTTAATAAAATGGAAGGAAAGACTGAAGCAACCCCCATCACTTATTTTTTGCAAAGGAATCTCCACACAAATTAGAGATAAATATGCAAAGAAATTTGGAAATAGTTCATTTCTGCCAAATTGCTGTACAGTTAAAAAAAAAAAAGGCTACCCACCCCAGCATCTTCAGTGTCGGGGTACAAACATTGTCTGGCTCCTGTTCTGGAACTAACCATGATAAATTGCAGACTCTTCCCACCCACTCCCTTGATGGCTTTGAACAACTGTTTGCTTCTGAGTTTTGTCCTCTGTTTGCTTTACTAGACTCTGATGTTTAAAGTAGTGGGTAAAGGCCACTTATTGTTTTTGAGCCATTCTCTTTCCCAGTTAAAAAAAAAATTGTTCAATAGATTCAAGCTATCAATGAATATCGGTGTGGAGAAAATTTTTAGAAGAGAAATCCAGCCCAGGAGAGAGAACTAACAAAATGGATTTAATCTTTTCAATTTGTGGCCTGTGTAACCTATGTTCTTTTCTCCTCTCTTGGTAAAACTGAAATCATTTACAGAACCTATGCTAAGAATTTGTGCAGCTTTTCTACTGTAACATCCACTTATCCCTCTGTTAGGAGGCACAAATGAAAGCAAAATTGAAGGTGGCTGTAGGTGAACTGGCTTTGAATTCCATTGAAAGCATAAGAGGTTCCATGTCAGCTGTGTGTTACAAATCAGCCTCTACTCATTTTAGGGCAGGTTACCGAAAATGGTAAACAGCTAAAAAAATTGGATAGATATTGAATTGAAACCTCAGTCATGGTAAAAAAAACCAATATGGTTCCTGAATTAGAATTTGGTTTCTTATTTGTTTCATTTTTTTTCTTGTTATCCATGATGATAGATTGTTTAGGAGAATGCTGCAACTTTTCATTGGTTGTTTCTGTTTGAGGGAAACTTTGCTAGGTTTTTTTTCGCCCTCTCATAGCACATTCAGGCATATGTGCTCAAATTTTTTTACTACTGGTTCTGTGGATGTGGCTTGGTGGGCATGACAGGGGAAGGATATTGTAAAATCTCCATTCCTTCCCCACTCCAGGGGAAGGTTACTGCAAAATCCCTATTTCCTCCCAATAAGCTGGGACTTGGGAGGCAGAGAATAGATGGGGGTGGAGCCAGTCAGAGGTAGTATTTACCGGTTCTTCGAACTACTCAAAATTTCTGCTACTGGTTCTCCAGAACAGGTCAGAACCTGCTGAATACCACCTCTGATGTGCTCCTATGCATCACATATCCTTGATGGCTCCATGATTCTACAAATAGACCCTACTAAAAACATTTTAATTGAGATAATATCAGAAGAGGTGAATGTGAGCGTGCAGCCTGTGGTGATGGTCATGGGATTAATGAGGTCTGCATCAAATTGTTGCAGTCACCCCTCCTGCACAGTTCCCTATTTTAGGACTACAGAGAGTCAACAGCACAAACCTTCAGGCTGTCAGGGTTCCAAGTAACAGACCCAATGCAATCAAACCCCTGAGGCCTAGTTGTTCCTCAAAGCACTGGTTTATTAGACATGTCATATTGGCACATCTGGTGAAAACCTGACTCTGAAGGTCCCGTGGTTTTTCCCATCCAAATTAAAAGTCAAAGTTCTTTCCCCCAATCCACATGTACATCACAAGGTCCAATCTGGTCACAGTCCCAATTCCAGTTAGTTTCAGTCCACAGTTCCCCTGCACCTGGTGAGAACGTCCTTGGTTTCCAGGAGAAAGAATTTTATTTTGGCTACAAAATAGCTATCTATTCCCCCCACTCCTGTTCCCACAGCTCCAATCAATGTAGCTGTGGCAGCCCTGAAGATACTCCCAAATGGCTTCAGGGTTGACACAGGCCTCTTGGGCATGGGGACTTTTGCATACATTTACTTGGAATGAAGAAAGGATTCTGTATAGGTAAATAAAAAGGACAATGATTGGTTGTTTGAAGAGCATGCATTCTAGCATTTCCTGCCCACTGAAGGTTGAGGTACATAATATCATCAATTCTAGAATGTTAGCTGTCATTTTTAGAACTTTCTGATGCCCTTTTGAATATGGACCATACAATACATTTGGGAAGACTCTGGGTATGAACCATTCTGGGACACAGATTTTTCACAAATCCATCTTCACTTTACCACCATGAAGTATGGTCATGCTTCTTATAACTACTATTCAATGTAGTATTGCAACTAAAAAATGAGGTATCATTATAGTCATTTGTGTAACAAACTTAGCATAGAAACTACTGTTTTCTACTTAGGAAGATTTCTCTAATACAACCCTAAAAATAGTAATTGTAACATTTGGGGAAGGGGGGTTAATCCATGGGAACCATTGATTTATACACTGATTTTGGAGGAGAATTTCCCCCCACTGTTTTCAAAAGTTTTTACTTGACAGTGTAATGATGAAGCCTTGCAATTATCTTTTGAAGTTATTATTATTTGCCAAGTTGATTACATAATAACAAATGAGTATTCAGCATTCCTTTAGTACCTATAAGAATAATGTTACAGTAGATCTTGGCACATATTCAAGCAAGTCATTTAGTGGTTTGGCTTGACTAGTGATTTGTCTATAAATCCTGTTCTACTACGGATACTTACAAGATACCTGCCATTTAAAAACATTGCTCATTGCTGACGTTGAAATACATGTTTTTGTGTCTCATTATTATTTTATCTTAGTTTCCAGTAAAGTCCCCTTGAATCCCATTGATACATTTAGCTGCAGTTCACCATCATTGTTTGTCATATAAGCCACAGAAGCTGGTCACAATACAGGATGCTAAGCTAGAAGCCACCCAACCACGATATGGCTTAATACGATGGTTGGATACAATACAGGTAGTAGTCCAATACAATTGAGCCCAATTGATACAAAATTTCTGTTGTTAAGTGAAACATTCGTTAAGTGAGTTTTGCTCTGATTTATGACCTTTCTTAGCACAGTTGTTAAGTGAATTGCTGCAGTTGATAAGTTAGTAAACCAGTTGTTAAAGTGAATCTGTCTTTCCCATTGACTTGGCTTGACAAAAGATTATATGACCTGGATACACAGCAACAATCCTAAGTATGCACCAGTTGCCAAGCATCTGAATTTTGATCACATGATCATGGGGATGCTACAAAGGTTGCAACTATGAAAAATAGCCATGTCACTGTTGTAACTTGGAATGGTCACTAAATGAACTGTTGTAAGTCAAGGACTACCTGTACAGTCTTAGTGAGCATTTCTATTTTTCTGTAGCTATTATTTTAAGAAACAACAACAATTATGGTCAGTCTGTTCAAGGGGATGAAAGCAAAACCTGTTCCTATCCTTTGCTTGTAATGGAATTAGTTTGAATTTTAACAGCCTTTCTTTTAGGCAACCCGGAAACATAGCTATATTTCATGCAGTGCATGTGAAGCCACAGCCTTCTAGCTTGCTAAACTAAGAGACCATATGATGAAGTAGTTTAGTCCACCTTATTTTGCTGGATTCTTACCAATGGTTGACTTGCACAAGTTTTTTCCACATCAAGGAAATGGTTACTGTACAGTAATTCAACTTTTGATCTTATCTAGAAAAAGTTTTTGCCTGGCTTGGTATTTTTCCATCCACTGATACAGCAAATGGAAGACTAGGCTAATCTTTAGGCCAAATAAGTTTTTGCTTTGCTTCTGTGCTTGCTTTTGTTTACTAAACTCATTTTATCCCCCTGTAGCAGTCATACCAGTATTAGTCACTGCATAATCCTGAGGGTATGCCATCCCGTATCTGAGTTTACTTTTGGAATATAGCTGTTATATCTCAATATCTCATACTAACCAGCACTGAGCTTTGTGTACAGCACTGTGAATAGATAAGCCTTTTCTGGATAGCATGTGTATGGTGAATTAATTCATTTATCAATTTTCCGATGGTTGTAAAATTCAACCAATTTATGTTAGAGTGCCCATTTCAGTGAATTCTTTCCCCTGGCTTTTTAAAAATTGGTTTCATTAATGGGTGAAAATATTGGAGAAAAGACAGAAATTGTAACTGGAAGAAATACAGGCTTTGTAATGAAAACAGGGTCTATTTCTGGCACTATGAAAATAAATAATTTTCCTTGCCCGGCTACACAGTTCTTATGTGAAGATAGAAAGCTACAAATTTCTTTATAGATAATTACAAAAATATTTTTTCTACAAAATATATTTAGAAATATGTTTATAGACCTTTTTTTTAGCATAAATGCATGCTGCTCGTGTTAGTTTCTATACTTTTCATGATGAGTAAGAATAATACAATCAAATTTCATTAAAAATTCTCTTCGTTTCTCAGCCCCTTGCATGTTTCCTATTGAATGTTATTTTCAGTGCAGCTGCAACCCAAAAATCATACATAGAAATGAAATTAATCTCCTCCTCCAATTATGTGTGACTTTTTCTCTATCTCTCGAGTCCCAGCTGATCAGGAGGAAATGGGGATTTTGCAATAACCTTCCCCTGGAGTGAAGAGGGAGTGGAAATTTTACAGTATCCTTCCCCTGGAGTGGGGTGGGAATGGAGATTACAGTATCCTACCCCTGCCACGCTCACCAAGCCATGGCGACCAAGCCAAGCCACGACCAC
>JANHFK010005548.1:2302-13304 GCA_036250565.1 Sibynophis collaris | reverse complement strand
AACAGCCTATGAAGATTTTTTTTTAAAACAAACAAACATGTTTTACTATTGTTTTGTTAAAGAGAATTTGGGAAATGTTCCCTTTTTGAAGAATACTTACTTCTTCAAAATCAGTTTTGCTTTTCTTTTTCTTTAAATCCACTCATGATGGCTGAGCAGCATCATAAAAATCAATGGGCAAATACCAAATGGTTTAAGACAATTAGAAGAAGGTGGTTTATGCTGTGGAGAACCTTTCATTTTAATTCATTTTAAATGGAGGGTGATTGTGCTGCAGCATTCTTACCACACGTCAGCAGCGCTTGCTTTATGCTCAGAATAGGCTGAGCCTGGAGGGATTTTGGATAGGCACATCTGGTGTCACGGACGGTGATGTTCCTTTCTTGTACCCACTGCTGCATCCAGAGCATATTACAATCACAAAGCAGATAATCTGTCTGGAATTCGCTGAAACAATTCAAAAAAGAAGCCGTATAATTAAGCTTAAAATAATTGAAATCTAGTCATTAAAATTCCCAGGATCAAGCTGTAGCTTCGCCGTAAACTAAGTTCTAGACTTAAAATTCTAACAAGCGTTAAAAAACAGGGGTACCACTGCTTTATTACATTTTAGCATGAAGTTATGACAACTAAAAATAATATGAAATGATGCATGTTTATACTCTTAATCTAAGAATCTTGGGATCATGAAGAAACCTAGTAAACGAAGAGATTGCAGAATTAGATTACATCCATCAAATGACTCATCCATTTGTACTTACAGAGCTTTTAATGAACTTAGATGGTCGAAGGTTCCTTGGGCAAGCAAAGAAAATAGATTTCCTGACAGATTTCTAGGAAATGTGGAAACAGAAACAGTTTAGAAATCTTCACATGGACCATAAGCCAGAGTCTTCCAGCCACATCACCTCTTAGGTATGTTTTAGAATTTCATGTTGATTTCTCTCCCTTCAGGGGCCAAGAATATATATATGGGGCTTATAATCAGTCCTGTCTGGGCTCTGAAGGATTTTTTTTTTTTTTAGTAATTTTAAAAATGTTGGGACTCCCAAAGCTCATTAATGCCGATCTATATGATGGTGTTTGGCGTCATTAAGAACGAGCCTTCTGAATTGATTTGTTCTACTCCCAAAGTTATACTACTCTAGACTTTGTTATGGAAAACCTGTAGAGCTTTAAGTATATCAGGAGGCACTGCAGCACCAGACATCCTGCATAGATTAAATACAAACCCAAAGCTTTATTTTCTGCTTCCCACTATATATTTTAAAGCAAAAGCCATGGAACAATGTTTCTACGAATTTTGACTGCACAGAAGAGTCATGTAAGATACTTTTATATACATTCCACAGTCCCTACCAAGAGTTAGTTAGATTACATATTTTATGTAAATTCAGCTGTAACCAGGTTGTGTGAGCTCAGCATGTCTGAACACATATAACTCAGGGCTTGATTAAATAGTGTCTTCAAAAACAGCATACAAACACAAGGTACCAATTCATAGAAAACCACATGGGAAGGGAGAGCAGGAACTGCCATGCAGGTAACAAAGACGTTGAGAAACAGCCGCCAGATGCAGAGTAGGAAGAATTTGGTAGTTAATAAAAAAAAGGAATAAAAAAATTCTTACTACGGTACAGGTAGTCCTCCACTTACAACCGCAATTGAACCCAACATTTCTGTTGCTAAGTGAGATAGATGTTAATGGAGTTCTGTCCCACTTTCCAATTAAATGAATCACCGCCGTTGTTAAGTCAGTAACATGGTCATTAAGTGAATCTGGCTTCCCCATTGATTTTGCTCGTCAGGACGCAAAAGGGGAATCGCGTGACCTCCAGGACGCTGCAACCGTCATAAATGCGAGTCACGTTTGCCAAGCGTCCAAATTTTGCTCATGTGACCGAGGGGATGATGCAATGGTCGTTAAGTGTGATAAATGGTCGCAAGTCACTTTTTTCAGTATCATTGTAGCTTCAGTCAAAGTTACAAATACACACACACACACACACACAGACTCTTTTTTTATTTAACAAACATTTTGCTTTAAGCATTTAAGGTTTTTTTTTTATAAGGAAGTAACAAATACATCAAAAGTAACACTCACAGTCTAATGAGGTTTGTCAGTCCTTTAAAAACGTCTGCATTCAGGCATCCTATCTGGTTATTCGTTAAATCCCTGTTAAAAGAGGGAAAAGATATGAAAAAGTGCTGCGTGTGCCATAAGTAACTTTATCAGAAATGATCAATTAATCAAAATTATCCTAGAACGTAGAGGGTTGGAAGGGACCCCAGAGGTCTTCTAGTCCAACCCCGCCCCCTTGAGCAGCAGATCAGTTAATCAGCCGAGATTCATTCAGTCAATTTAGCTTTCTGGGACCTCATTTCCTGCTCTTCTCAGCCCTTTCCCACCATCCTCTCTGCACTGTAACATTTAGTTCTTGGGCAGGAGGTTGTTGGTAATTACAAACACTGGGGAACTAAAACAAGATGCCTCAGATCCCGTAGGCAGAGTTTTAGACAACACACGAAAGGAAAGTCAGGATCGCACAGGCCCATAAGGCAATTCAGCCACCAGAAGTAAAGCATCAACTCAAGGAACGTTCTCAGGCTAATTCCACTTAAATGGAAAAATCCGCTGAATATATTGACATTGAAGAAATCCTATTTACAGGAAATCCTACGTGCCGGCCGAGTTTATTCTCCATTAAGTATATACAGAGTTGAAACGTGTCTTAAAAAATGTGTCAACTTCAGCTTTTCTAAACCCTTTTACCCTGGGGGAGCCATCAGAAAACTCTTCAGATTTCAGGGAATAGCTGAGTTGTTGTTTTTTAAAACACACACACAAAAGTGACAAAAGAATTCAAATTCACTTTTCACCTACACAATCACGCTTTACCATGTTTACAACAGCAGCAAAGTGACATGCTGGTAGCTGAATAGTGGCATGTTAAAAAAAAATCCCCACAGCTGTGGGCACTACATGCAAAGATTAAAAATAAATCTATAAAGTATCTTGCAGAAGAGAAATCTTGGGTCTGTACATTTCAGGAATGTGGATTCGCGAGTGGGGAGTTGAATGAAGATTATACACAATATTCTAAAACAGAAAAAGGTTTCAGTTTAAGTGAAGCTAACTAGACATTACAAGTTGTGCTTGTGGATTACAGCTACCCCAACCTTTCCATGGCAACTTTTCATTTAGATGCAACTTATAATAAGGTCAATACTTACAATCTTTTCAGGGATGTAAGTCCTAGAAAAGCTCCTGGATCTATCACGCTAATGAGGTTGTTCTTGAGATCCCTGTTTCAAGGAAAAAGGCAACGCAGAAGAGTTATAACCTTGCAGAAATTAGCAGGAATGTTATAGCAGAAACATTATAACCTTGTGACCGTTTCCCCACAAAAATCAGTTGGGACTTTATAGGTCTATATAAAGTCTAAATAATGGAACACCTCTTTTTTATCTAGGTTACTCATTGGCAGCTGCTCTATCACATTTATAATTAAGATGTCTCTAAAAGATATGTCCAGATTGAACCAAGAAAAAGTACAATTCCTCTTTACAGAGAAACCTCCCACATGAAGGGGGATTCTGACAGTCCAGGGCTTCATTGATCTTCTTAGCTAAAATGCAATCATAAAAGTGACAGGGCAGCAATATCGGGGGACAAAGGCTCAGCCTGTGAGTAAAAGGCTGAATGAAACATTTAAACCTCTAATATCGAGTAACTCTTTTTTGTTCTTATCTTGAGAAAATTATACAGTTCAAAAGGACCTGTAGAATACACATACGACCAATTACTTCAGTGCAAACGGTTTCTAGATGCTGCGTGGTCCCCTAACCCATATGAATCTACCTGGCCATCCCTTTTCTCCTCAAATCTCAACAGGGTCATATTTGATTGACGTCAGAAAAACTGAGAAATTGCATAATTACGATGTTGCGATTAGCTCATTCAAAATCAGATTTTGAAACGTCACAGGGGTCCCCTTTCAGGTATAGGAGTGGGGCGATCTCAAGGTTCTTTCCTGAACCATGACTGCAAATGCTTTAGGATCTCTTGCAGTTCCCTCTCATCTGATCCTCCAGGGACCAACCTTCTGGATACCGTCATGAGCGAGGCTTAGCTATGGAGTTTGAAACTGCTATGGGAAACCTTTATTGTAAGGGACCAGAGCTCCGAACTGCTGCAAAGTAACAGCACAGACAACGTGTTAACTGTTAACTGAAGTGCGTCCTTGGCAGCATTCCCAAACGCATCTGCCTGTGGATCCTGACCCCTGAAAGGAAATAAGATTCTCTGGACCTCCTGTATGTGGGACGCGAGTGGGAAAGAGTCATGGATCTCTGTCCAAAATTATCTTTTTAATCACAAAGTGGTCCTATAGTGAGATTAGATGCTAATCCCTCTAGATTATCAAACAATTATCTGAATTAATTATACAATAGTTCTGCACAGAAAATTCTATAAAAACACAGCGCTGTATCACTAAAGACTTGCATTCATTAGCGCAGTTCCAGGAATAGATTACAATCAATTCTCACTTGAGCAAACTATGAAGCCAAACAGCATGCATTCAGTCAATTAATTAATGGAAAGCTGTCAATATGCAGAGTTGCTAGGTATGAGGGGAGATAATCAGGATAACTAACATTTGCAAGAGGCCACATTGATATTCATCAACCACAGCTTTAAGCAGCTAACCTTAACCTATGTTGAAATTTGTCTCAGAAATTATCTGAGTCACAAATCAGAACTAAGTTATTTACTGGTACGTGTCTCTGGCAATTCTGATGGGGGAAAAAAGGTTGCATTTGAGCTCAAGCAAATTAGGAAATGATTGAATCCTTACCACAACCTTGGCAGTGAATATATCTTGCATGCAAAAAGATCTCCCTTGGATTTTACTCTCTGAATAGCAGTCACAAATAAGTGCAACTGTCAAGTTGACCCAACTGTATAAGGCAGTAGAAAGCTGCTGAACTACTGAATAAAGAAAATTTGGTAGGTAGACACAAAGGGAGATAGGTACAAAGGTACAAGTATAGCAATTAGCTATAACCCAGAGCAACTTTAGGGAGAAAAGCGAATGGTAAAATCAGTATACTGTGTAACAGCCAAAAGGCTGTAGACCCTTTTATTCATTCATTCAGCCAGGAAAAAATACACTAGATGTTCATCATACAGCAAAATAAAAATAAAATAAAATAATATGCATTCTGATTCCTTTCCTTAAAGCACATGCAGTCTTTAATTACATAATACTTTGCTTCCGCCTATTATTTTAATGATTACTTATGCGGTCTAATTGCTAAGAACTTAAAATGAAAAAAAAAAAACGAAAGTCAAAGTTGGCATTTCTCTTAAAAGCAGAAAGAATAGAAACATTTATAGCATTTATGACTTGTTGAATAAGCAGGAAAAAAACAGCATTCAAGGATCATAAATGTTATTAGAGAAAGTCATGATAACTGATGGATAGTAATTACCTAGGCTAATACAGTGCTATATTCAAAACATTCCACCGTATTAATGTGCTGAATTTCATCACTGCTTGCCAAAGCATTACTGCAGATAAGGAACCCACGTCCGAGTTAAAGAATTTGGCCAAATGATCCCACTCAGAAATTTAATTGATTCAGGGTTCCAGTCATAAAGCTAGACTTGGATTAGAAAATCCCAGGGAAACTCAGTGAAACAACCCAGAATCCGCTGTACCATTTCTGACCCTCCAGTCCATCCAGGCGACAAAGCAGCTGCCAAATCCCTCTGCTTTGTATTAAGAGTTTTGATTTCTGCAAATAATGTTTCCTATTAATGCCAGAAAGTTCCATTTCCACTTCAATTGTCCACAGGACATTGTCCCAATAACCAGGTAGCCTTTTGCAAAAACGAGATGAGTGGAAATGTGCACTCTGGAAGCCACTAGTTGCCTGACCAGTGGCTTCCATTTATACCAGTTTTGTTTGTTGTTCTCCTGAAAGGCGTCTCACGGGCACTGACATCGGATGGTGCAAGAGTTGTCCTACAACTTTCCAAATTTGCAAACTGCCTATTGCAAGCTGTGCTTTCTACACATGTACACTATCTATCTGACTAGACCAATCCTCCCTTTCCCACAAAGATCGCTCTTAATTGGAGCATTATTTGTTTCCATCAACCTGGCAGGACACATTTTTTGGTTCTGTCTGTTTAACCAAAATCTGTTTGCTTAGTAAAAGGACTTAGATCAAACTCAGACCAAATGGTAGGTCCTAGGACAGCAGATAGTTCTAAAGGGTTCACACTTTTTCTCCTACTGCTGTAGATGTACATGGTTGATTTATTAACTACACATGCATTGGATAACATGCTTTAAGGACCATCTTTGGAAATATTCACCCAAACCGCCTTCTGAAGCAATTAATTGCATGCTATAAAATATGCCTTGTAGGAACCCTAGTTATTTAAGTACTTCGGCTGGAATATTTTGTTTGAACAAGTTTAATTAAATGTATTTAAAGGCAGGAGGATTTTAAGAATACGAAGCCATGTAATTGTAAAAACTTACAATCGTTCCAGAAGGCTTAGTCCAGCAAAGGAACCATTCTTCAAGCCAGGTATCTTATTGTTGCTCAGAATTCTACAAATGCAAAAAGAAAATCCATTAGAAGAAAAGTCCTTTAACAGAATTCTAGTAGTTTGCAAAGGCGTTTGGTTTTATTCTTTCTCCCAATCTTAAATCTCGTACACTCAATAGGTGAATGGATATAAAAGTAATTATGTAATTTATTAGGTGCATATATGATATGATTAACCATGGCCTCTTAGCCCACCAAGACTCCTTCTAAATTCTTAAATGTAAGAAAGACATGAGGAAAGACAGAAGGGAAGTTGAATTTTTTTCACTTCCTTTGTCCCTTTTCTTTTCATTTCTTCTCAATCACACACATGGAATATGAAAAGAGGAAGGGTAGAAGTTGTTTGGATAGACTTCAACTTAGGAGAAGAGTAAAACCACTTTGAAAAAAAAACTGTTTTCCTCAAGTTAAGCAAACAATAGAAAAGTTCATTTTTCAACAGGCATTACTAAAAGTGCTTGAACAGTTATGCTGTATATAGCAGATTGTTTTTAGAAGAATCAACAACACAAGCTTACAGATAAAAACCCTAATTTTATTATTTTACACCTTTTAAAGTTACATGCAAGCTAACTTTAGAACCAAAGATTATCTTCATAAAAGCATTTAAATAGATATTTAAAAAATCAATACATCTGAAGTAATCCAGACATAGTTTTCCTTAACAGAGAAACTCCATTGGTGCTATGAATGAAGAGCCAGAAGAAAGAAACTGTATGACTACTATAAATCCCAAAAAAGCTTTTCTGAACAGCAGCCTCTATTAATAACAGCTGAGGATATATATCACACCCTTGCAGAGAAGGGTTTCCTAAGAAAATACACAGCCACATGTACAAGCAGAGAACCTTCTCAAAGAAAACAGTGGCCACATGGAAAGCTTGCTAAACCAAATATTTTTCTGGGAAGAATTCCAGGAAAAACTGTGAAAGAAACATAATGAAAAAAACTTCACAGATCTCTACAACTCTAATTTTAAATGCAATTTGCCAATGTTTACAGTATAAATTCGAAATCTAAATATGGCCACATACAATCTTATTTTTGTTTAAACATTACTTGTGGCTATTTCGCTTGGAACTGCTACCATCCTTTCAAACTACACAATAGCTAAGAAAAAGGGAAGAAGAGAGGGGCTGAAAAGCCATACTCTGGAAGAGATCCTGCTTAAAACAAAATCAATTTCCAAACCCACTTTTTATTCTTTTGCACTCGACAACTGCTTTATGTTAAAACTATACAGCAGCATGTTTGTCAGTACTAGTAGTTATGTTGTATCCAGAGCTCCAGTGGAAAATCCTTGGAATAGAAAGGAAATAGCTATTTTTTAAAAAGTTTCCTTTTTTATTCTGCAGGTCTCACCCCCACTTGGAAATCATGTTTGAAAGACTCCCTGACTGCCGATGCCATCAATGGCTACTTTTCAACAAAAAGAAAAGGAGAGGGAGATAATAATGGCATTTTAAAGAGATGCATGAGACCGTGAGAACTCTAGCACACCAGATCTGAAGTACAGGTCACTCTCCACTTAAAACCAATCACTTAGTGACCGTTCCAAGTTCCAACGGTCAGGTGTTGGAAAAGTGAATCGTCAACTGCGCAAAATGTGATTGCAAGTGTGTGGCAGTTGTAAGTTTGGGAACCGGTCGGCCATCTTTTCAGTGTGTGTGTGTGTATTGGGGAGGAGGGTCCTTTGTAATTGGAAGCAGTCATGTTGAAGACTACAATTGTGCTTTCCTGAATCTCCCATTGCTGCTTTGTTTCAGTTTTTGATGCTGGCTTTTGATCTTCACCTCTCTAATGAAGAGGTCTGGGACACCCCCCTCCTCCCTGATGGAACTGATTTCTCCCATCAATTTGTCCCCAATTTCCCTGACATCTTATCTAATCTATCACCCTTCTATTACTGGCCCACCTTTGGACAAAAGTCAGTAAATTTTGCCTTGGGAGTTAGACCAAGGTCTAAGGGATGACGGCACTAAACTATGTTAACTTGGCAATTACAAGTGCCCAAATTTAATATAAATTAACTGGCAGCTTATGGCTTCAAAGACTACCACAATGCGATCGTAAAGCCAAGTCTATACAAACGATGCCTTCTTTTCTTGTTCCCTACAGTATTGGATCCCTCCTTTTGGTAAGGCAGATAAATTGCCCTTACACATAGCTGCTTCAAACTTTTTCAGCCATATGGGAAATTAAGCAAAGGTTACATTGGAAAGTAATGTTTTAAAAGTCAAATGCAAATATGACGAGTTTTATTACCTGCTAACAACAATGGAAAAGAACGGGCAACTAAAATTTCTGCTTCACCGATTTCTGCAAGACTTACTTTTTAAAAAATTCTTAAATATGAAGATTAATGTTTAATCTTAATGTTTTACGAAGATTTATGCATTTATGAGTAATTTAATTATTTCTCAATTCTGATAGTAGTCTTTTTGAATAGCTTAACATTTTAGTAAAGCAAAAGAGTTTGTCTACCTGACACGAAAGATTTTTTTAAAAAAAAACGTAATGGGGTATTAGAACAAGGGAATAGAATTATTGATAAGGATCTGCACAATGGTACAGTAGAAGGTAAGTGAAATATAAAAGAAACAAAAGAGAACTTTTTCTTGAATATTTGGTTCTGGGCCAAACTAACTATGCCAACATGAAGAATCCATATTACAATCCTTGTTTATTTATATGTATAGTGTGCTTGCAATCCCAGAGGATTCTTCATGGTTCCCAATCAAAAATGACATAATACGATCCAAACATAGCCAAAACCTCCACCCCAGCACCGTAACCCAGCAGCCATTAATATATAATCTCCGTACTGCATGTCACGAATGATATTTGCTGCATTTTCAATTTTTCCTGGGAAACAAACTGGGATCACATCTGATTTTCACTGGGAGGCCAAACCAGAAAGCTGGCTCTGCTACTTGGCCTTCCTCTCTTTAAAATGGAAAACCACCAGCACTTTTTCCCAACCTGACCGAGTTGGTTGTGCCGATTCTGAGAGGGGGGAAAAAATGGCCCTGACAATAACCCGACGCTAAGGGCTTTAAAGGTTAGAAATAACCATTTAAAACTGCCCCAGAACTCCTGTGGTTTAGGACCTGTGGCACAGATGCCAAGGCTATAATACAGCCGCCTACCTGCGAATCTCAAAGGTAAAGCAGGTAAACCAGGGGAGGGGGAAAAAAAAAGCCCAACTATTTTCTCGCTGCCTATAAAAACAAAGGACTACGCTCCTTGTGCATATATACACACACACATGTTTTTGTGTAACTGAAGCTGACTCACTTTAAAGCAGGGGTGTCCAAACTTTTGGCTGGCCTGGGTCGCATTGTTTAAAGAAGTATTGTGTTGGGCTGCATGCAAAATATATAATATGCTTGGCTTATCGCCTAGCCAGTTGTTGAGACGGGGTTTGGCGTTTTTGTTTGCCTACCGAGTCCTTACAAACTTCCCTTTTATTACACCTTGTAATATTATTATTATATATATAATATATTATATTATTATTACACCTCACTAGCTGTCCAGGGACGTAGATTGGACACGCCTGCCCTAAAGTTTTAATTACCCAGAAGAAAACAAGCAGGTTCAGGAGAATAGCAGGAAAATGCACTTCTTGGACCAATAGGAAAAGGCATCAGCACCAAAGATACGAAAGCAGTTTAGAGAGGAGGAAGAAGCAGCAGCAGCGTTTGCAGCTGATCAAGGTAAAGCAACGAAGCTGACTGGGATAGAAGAACCTGGCTGGAATGAAACCACCAAGGAATCCAAAGGCCAGACGGGAGAAATAAAAATCTCCCAAAATGGCAATGGCAGGCTAGGTGACACACAGCTGCTGAGAAAACAACGTGGCTGTGTCCATGAAGGTGTTAATTTCATCCTGAAGAATCACTTAAGTTCACAATTCTTCTGAGGGGTGTGTGACAAACTGAAGGTGTCTCCACAAAAGTGGGGCCAACAGCAAAGACCAAAGAATTGGCAAATTAATCCGTTTCATGGAACTTCCCGTGCTTTTAAGCACCAGGAGACAAGGGAAATCTTGCTTCCAGCTGTGGAAACTTTTAAAGGACACGACATTCGCAAAGCTCAGACTGCTTGCAACAGTTTTTACCTCCCTAATCATTTAAAAAAATAAAATAAAACATGTACTACAAACTTAGCAGGGCGCTAGCCCTTCAAAAGTTAACAGAACCATTTTTGCTGGTATAAATACTTGTACTGTTTCACACACACACCCTGAACAATGACTGTAACTCACAGAGCTGCAGAAACAGGAACTCTAACCCTTGCTGCAGAGTTATTTGGGACTGTTTTGTGAATCTGACCTTTGCTCTGGGAATTTTAAGTATTGTGTAAATTCTGG
>JANHFK010005547.1:31749-43767 GCA_036250565.1 Sibynophis collaris | reverse complement strand
GGAGCCAAGCATTACAAAGAGATACAAATAGGAGGAAACCCCCATTTCATGTTACTTTCTTAAAATTAGCCTTTTACTCCTAAAGGATCCGGATGTCTGGCATCAAAGGACTACAGGGTGTGGTTCGGAAAACAGTTAATGATGAGTTGCAGGCAAACATCTGGGACCCTCAACATATGGACAAGATTGTGCCTTCATTGCTCTTCAACCTTCAGCATGCAGAAGAAGCAGAAAGGTACCTGGAATTGTTGGTATTGTTCTTGCAAAATTAGACTTTGCTACTCGTGAAAATCTAGAATTGGAAATACATCAGATTTGCCTAGCAAATTTGATACCATGAACCCTATAATGAGTAGCTTGGTCTCTACAGAAAGTACCAGATTTTTCAGAGTATAAGATGCACCTCCCTCCCCCCCCAAAAGTGGGTGAAAAGTTAGGTGCGTCTTATAGACCGAATATGGATGTTTTTGGCCTCCCGAACCCTCTGCGCATTGCCTTTTCGCACTCCCCGGCCCCCAGAAGCACTTTGCAGTGCTCCACACATCCCATTTTCGCCAAAAGCGGGCCCGTTTTTGGACTTCCAAGCCTTCCGCACACTGCATTTTTGCCCTCCCCGTTCCCCAGAAGCACACAACAGGCCAAAAGCAGGTTCGTTTTTGGCGAAAACGGGCCATGCAGAGCACTGCAGAGTGCTTCTGGGGGCCTGGGAGAGCAAAAACGCAACACGTGGAGGCCAAAAACTATTTTTTTCTTGTTTTCCTCCTGCAAATTTAAGTGCGTCTTACAGTCTGAAAAATATGGGAATTCTTTTTCTCCTTTTGGGTACATGCACGACAACACCTGCTCATCAAGATGTAGGTTACCTCCGCACTGATTTAATCTTGGATTCATTTGTTTTCTGCTTGAACTGTAACATTCCTACTACAGTCTCTTGCACTTTGTCTTTTTTCATGTTTGTCTCTATGTGTATACCACTAATTTAAGTGATTATGTGATGCATCTAATAAGTAGCAATAGCACTTAGACTTACGTTTCGCTTCACAGTGCTTTACAGCCCTCTCTAAGAGGTTTACAGAGTCAGCGTCTTACCCCAACAATCTGGGTCCTCATTTTATCAATCTCAAAAGGATGGAAGGCTGAGTCAACCTTGAACTGGTCAGAATCAAACTGTCAAATTGCAGACAGCGGGCAGGCGGCAGAAGCAGCCTGTAGTACTGCATTCTAACCATTGAGCCACCTTGGCTCTTAGTAGGTGTATATTGTGACTTTCCTCTAGAACACGAGATAGCACACAGTTTTATCCTGACACCATCTTTCTGAAGAAGTTATTCTAATCCCTCTATTAAAGTTGCCTCTATGAGTCGCCATGGGCGAATAGGCGGCAATATAAATCTAATGTATATATATATATATATATTTAAAAAGTGATTCAAATTTGCAGCCTTCTCTGTATTTCTAAACAGTAAATTGCAGAGTGTAACTATGTGTTGTATGAAGAATTTACTTTTATCTATCCTGACATTCCCACCATTCTACTTTATCAGAGTCATGAGCTTATAGAATTATAGAAGATTTATGGAATAGAAATAGTTCTATTCACTCTGACATATATCAGAGGTGGACAACCTACAGCTGCAAGCTACAAATAGTTTCCTAGCATTGTGTTGAAAGACTCCTTCCCAGAAGCCTGAAATGTAACACTGACCTTTGGTGTAGATGGTCAAATTTTAACCGCATGATTTCTCATGATTTTGTCTGCAAAGGAGAGAATGTGACCCATGAAACACTGGAAACTCTTTCTGCTGTGACACAGATTTTCATGTAGCCTGCCAGTACAAACCATGTTCTCAATTTTGACAGGATCGTTCTGACATGTTAGCATGCTATGAGGAATATGTAAATAATTAAGATTTTTTTTAAACTAACAGGAGAAAATGTACAGAAATTCAAGAAAAGACTAATTAGTTAGAAAGCAGACATTTCCATGCTCAGTCCTTGACAATTTGCAGGTTGGCTTGAAAGAGACTTTGACTGAAATCCTCAGTCAAAGGCTCAGAGTACCCAATTCTGGCCAGCGAGACTTAAGAATTTTTTGTAAGGATACGCCTTACATTTCTAAATTCCTATTTTGGTGTGATTCATTGTCCTGACACCAATTGGTTTGTGTTCATTAGATCAATTTTAGTACAGAGATATAACAATGACCCAGAGGAGGCTGTCTGCCTGATCTCTGCATGACTCATCAAGTGTCTGTATGATTCTCGAGATGTGGATCATATGGAAAGTTGTGGCCGTTATCTGCAGACAAATGATCATTTCCTGTACTGTAATCCTTTCCCACTAATAAAATCTCCAATTTTCATTCCATGTGCAGAGAGAAAGGATTGAGCACTTTAGCCTCCCAAAGTCTCTTTTTTAAGCAAAACTAGGGGTGGGGGGATGCTACTTGCAACATTCATTGTCTGTGAAATGGATGTTTGACATTTAAGTTGTAGCTGCTTCTTTTTCCCTTCCTTGTTTCCTTTAGCCGATCTCCCTCACCTTTGCAAACAACGGAGAAGGAGAAAGAGAACCCAGCAGAGCTGGCGGAACGATGTTTGCGGGAGCTTCTGGGTCGGGCAGCCTATGGCAATATCAAAAACGCAATCAAGCCTGTCCTCATGTAAGTCCCTCGCATTGTGTATTCTACAGCTGCCTCAGTTTCCCCTGGGAGATGTTTATCAAAACCAGGTGCATTGAATTTCTTCTTCCTCACACTTACCGACTCATGGGCAGAACAACGATGATGATCACCGTTATTAATAGTATGTTTTCCTTCAAGTGTTTTTCCAAGAAATTTGGGGATATTGCACAAAGCGATCTCACCTTACTCCCGTAAATCGTGGTTGTGAATTGGTCTAAGCAAAACACTTAATTCCCACATTAAGCTAAATCCCAACTGTGGCTATGGTTCAGCCAACATGCTAAGACGACAGTGGCTTCCTACAACTTCCTCAGCCATAAATCAATTTTAGCCTCTTTTTGCATTAAATCCAGTCATTGGTTCTCTTATCAGGGTTAACAGTATTTGAGCTACAAGCCTCCAGGATAGTGTATAGTTATCATCATCATTTAACAACGCCATAATCCCTTGCGGGGTGGAGTCTGGGCAACTGAATGAACCTAGCAAAGTGTTTTAATGGCCAGATACCCTTCCGGTCACCAATGTGGAGTTTTGTTCAGCAGATATATTCTCAGTGTGCCCAGAGAGAGCCCTAGCTGCCTCTACCTAGAATCAAACTCACAGCCTCCTGATTATGAGGCGAAAGCTCCACCTCTAGGCCACCGCACCACTCCAGGGTAGTCTGTAGTAAACCTTATTAAAACAGGGATAGAAGGAAAAGCCATCTCATGTAACTGAATTGTGGCGTTAAAATTAGAAATGTATAATTTTTAAAGCCCCATTGCAATACAACTATTTTTACTCCTCTCTAATGCTAAATAAAGAAGCAACTGATCCAGTGATGAAGGAATTGTTCTAGCACTGGGGCTGTTAAAAGGCTCCTATTTCTAGATCAACCAAACTTGTTGCCAGAGTAAAATAAGCTCAATTGAATGAATGTATTTTCTTAGTCATTCATTGTTTCATTTATATACAGTATTTTTCCATGTATAAGAAGCTACTTTTTCTTTAAAATATTTATTTGAAAACGGAGGGGTGTTTTATACACAGGAGGCCAAGAGGAGAAGGCCACACATGCCAGATGAGCCTCTATCTTATATGCGGCTCTATCATTCCTCTCTATTGTAGTTGTTTCCTGTATCACATTGCCACTCTAGGTTTCATCTCTATTGTTCCTGTGATGCATTTCCTGTTCTTTGCAAACATCACAAATAATAAAACATATTTGGCATAAAACTAATTTAAAAAAACTAATAGCAAGCAGAAAATTAGCAGCAACCTTACTGGGGATAGATACCGTGCCTCAAAAACTCAGTGAAAAAACTTTCCTGCAATATAAGACCTCAGGAATGTAGCTGCTCCATAGGGTTGGGTGGCTACTAAAAAGGCCTTCCTCCAGACACACATACACTACCCCATATACCCGTGATGGCAAACCTATGGCATGCGTGCCACAGGTGGCACGCGGAGCCATATTGGTGGGCATGCGAGCATTGCCCCAGCTGAGCTGCAGCACGCATGGGCATGCTAGCCAACTGATTTTCAGGCCTTCCAGGCCAACCAGAAGTTGGCAAACAGGCAGTTTCTGGCCTCCAGAGGGCCTCTGGGGGGGTGGGAAAGACCATTTTCACCCTCCCCAAGCTCCTAGAAAGCCACTGGAGACTGGGGAGGGCGAAAAACTGGCCAATCGGGCTTACCATGCCATCACGTGCCAAAAGCAGGGGGAGCATGGGGGAGTCATGTGCGCATGCATGGGGGATGGGGTGCATTGAATTGTTGGTGTGGGCACCCACGCACACGACCCCCCGTCCTGTGCTCCCCCTGCTTTTGGCACCCGACATCAAAAAGGTTAGCCATCACTGCCATATATCCTAAGAATAATCAAGATACAGATAGTCCTCGACTTACAACCACAACTGGGCACAGAGTTTCCATTGCTAAGCAAAGCAGTAATTAAATGAGCATTATCCAATTTTAAGACCCTTTTTCTCATGGTTGTTAAGCAGCTCACTTCGGTTGTTAAGTGAATCATGCAGCTGTTAAGCAAATCCGGTCTCCCCCATTGACGTTGCTTGTCAGAAGCCAGTTGGGTAGGTCGCAAATGGTGATCACATAACCCAAGACGTTGCAACCATAAATACATGCTGGTTCAGGGGTGGGTTCCACTTACCTTCGCTACCAGTTCGCACACGGCTCTTCTGCGCATGCGCAGAGCGTCCATGATGATGTCCGGGGGGGGAGGAGCCTTCTGCCACCGCTACTACCGGTTCGTAAGATCTGGAGCGAACCAGTAGAAGCCAACACCTGAATTTTGATCACATTATAGTAGGGATGATGTGACCGTCATAAGTGCGATGACTGGTTGTATTTTTTTTTGGTGCCATTGTAACTTTATACAGATGTTCAAGAGCTGCCTATATTATTTATTTCCTGCCTATTTATCTGGTACTATTCCTGTTTATCAGGGTGTTGGTAGCTAGGGAGAATTTGATTTCAACTGTTTGGGTTTTTTCTTCGACTTTCGTGTGTATGTTTTTAATAATATGTAGATAGGAATAATCTTTATGAGTCTATTGATGAGTGATTCATCAAAATGCCAGCTTTCCAGGAATTCTCTAGAAATTCACCCAGGTAAGCAGGGAGCAGCATCAGCCTAGCCTTAGATTGAAACATTTGCAAAAAAACAACTATGGCAACCCTAACCTTGGAGAACACTAAAAAACCAATAATGAAGTTTTATGGATTGACCTTAATGTTTGTTCACCCAGGCCATAATTTAGGATGTCAACTGTCTTTCATTGACTAGTTGTGGACTCATTCTCCAGAAACATCTGGGTGGTCCCTGTAGTGAGACATATAATGGATCATTATTTAGAACCAACTTTGGTTTGCTCCATCTTAAAATTTTCATGAAAATAACAGCCTCTGACCCCCGGGCAGACTGACCTACAGCCATTATTGGCTTAAAACATTAAATTCTAAGTTCTCATCATGGGTGAGTTTTTTACATTATAAAAAAAAATAGCCAGGTTTGGTTTCATTTGCTAATTTAAAGCTGTTGATCTTTGAAAATGATTGTCATTCTAATTTAGATGATTAGTCAGTTATATCAAGTCTGCTATATTCATATCTCTTTATTTCCTTCTTATTTCCCAAAAGCCACTTAGATAACCACTCTCTTTGGGAGCCAAATACCTTCGCAATCCGTTGTTTTAAGATCATCATGTACTCCATTCAGGTGAGATCTGCATTAAGAAGGCATTTCTATTTTTCTACTCCTACAATATAACAAAGTTTAGTTTAGAGCTTAAATGTCAGAGCAGAACCTCCCTTCATGAGTCACCAGCAACCTAAATACTATTTATTTGATTGATTGATTGATTTTACCCTGCCTTTATTACTTTACAAGTATTTCAGGACAGCTCACATACTGTACATAGTGCTCCCTTCCCCTTTCTCTTAATATTTTCCCCACAATAACAATGTTTTGTAGTTGGTTGGATTGAGAGAGAGTAACTGGCCCAAGAGACATCTAACCAGCTTTCATGGCACTAGAACTCTCCCGTCTGCTGGTTTCTAGGCCAACACTTTAATCACTACATCAAACTTTGCATAACCCATAGTAGAAACAGCACTTGTTTGTTTATACGACTGATATGACCACCTATCTTAAAAGACAACTTTGGTTGGCTCACAGGAACAATAAAATTCCAGAACTATTTTTCTTAAACCATAAAAACACAACCAAGATCCTGTGTGTTGTTCATCTCCTTGAGATGTCCCAACAATCAACCCAAGACATACTCACTCTACCCTAGTGTCTGGATATAAAGCCAGGTCTTGATGATCTTCCAGAAGGCTAAAAGATTGGGCACCTGCCAGATCATGGGGTGAAAGTGTTCCATAAAAGAACAGCAGCCACTAAAAATATGACTTCTTTGAGGTCCCACTATAAGACAACATTTCAAGCAAATGTTGCCTATTGAAATCAATCTGATAAGGAAGGGGAGATGCTTTAGGGAGAAACGGTTCTGCAAATAATTTGGCCCCATTTATTTATTTATTTATTATATTTTTAGACCGCCCTATTCCCTCACGGGATTCAGGGCCCCATGCCATGTAGGTCTTTAAAAATGATAACCATCATATTAAATTGCACCTAGAAGGTAACTAAGAGTCAATGCACCTCATACAATAAGTGCAATGTGGGTGAATCTAAAAGTGCCCAGCTTCCATGATTCAGTATGGACCCTCTTTCCTTAAGGACATTTAAATGCTGTCATATACTTTTTAGGTTGAAAAAAGTGAATTATGAGATATATGAACTAGTCCAGTCATGCACGATAACCACCTATGCACCCATGTTCAAGTGGTGTGACAAAAGGCTCTAGGTATATACTGATTTAGGCACATAAAGCTTTTCTGCATCAAAGCCAAAGGCGGAGGAAAAGTTATTCAACATGAACTTTCTGTGCATATCCTACAATCCTATGATTGGTTTTGTAATCATGAGTCTTTTCTTTTCATTAAATAGTGAAGTATTCTAACCTGGGAGGTTAAATAGTGAAGTATTCTAACCTGAGAGGGAGAGAAGGGAGAGATATGCAGTGACCTGACATATTTGCTACTTGATGTTGAGTGTGAAGACTTCAGCACCCTTATCATTGGCTTCCATAACTCAACCTCTCAAATTCCTCTTATGGTATTTATAGCCCTTCGTGTTATTTCCGGATCTGCTCTAGTTTTTTTTTTTCTAGCCACAGCATTCCCATTTGGTGATTCAGCAGCTCCTGAGTCATTTGGATGCCAACAGCAAAAGTGCTGCCACTGTGCGGGCAGGGATAGTTGAGGTCCTCTCAGAAGCAGCCATCATTGCAGCCTCTGGATCTGTTGGTAAGCAGCCTGGATGACTTTCAAAAGTGTTATCTCTTCAAGAATCAAGGTTCTTAAATTCCAAAAACCAAATTTCCCAAAAGGCTAGTTAATGTACGGATCAACCAATTTAGAGACGGAAGCCTAGGTGAATCAGCTAAAAAGATTGATCAAGAATCGTTCTTTGGGAGATATTTCAGAGTAGCCAAAACTTGGCTTGTAAGAGCAGCCTGATGGATGAACTGGATTATTAAGATGAAAATAAGTGCATGTTATTTTTAACAATAGGGACCTTTAAAAAAAAACAGGATGGGATTTATAGGGCAACACAAGTGAAAGTGCCAAGATTGGAGAACTAAAAGGAGAACATCAACTCTGTCCAGGAATTCTCATTTTTGCATCAAAATGCCCTGGATTGTTCAATTGGAATACAGATGTATTCAAATCCTTAGGCAAGAAACATTCTCTTTTTGTTGGGATCCAACATTCATGTACCATTTAGTTCTGTGGCATTGGAGTCAGTATGCACAAAACCCCCTCAAATGTTCTTTCTTCCAAAGATACGTTGTGTGTTGCTTCTAGGACCAACTGTGCTGGAGGTGTTCAATACCCTTCTAAGGCAGCTGCGGCTGAGTATCGATTATGCCTTGACGGGTAGCTATGATTGTGTCATTGCTGGTGGCACCAAGATCATTAAGGAGCATGAAGAAAGAATGTTCCAGGAGGCCATAATCAAGACCACAGGTATGCTAGATAATCCCAAGCATTGGTGCCATTTTTGCTTGGAAACTAGGAAGACAGGACGATTGGTTTTATCTAGCACTGCAGATGCTTCCTTCCCCATCAAAGGTTTCCATTAGTCTTGTAAATTGAAATGAATCCTGCCAACTCTTTTTTTTTTAGTTATTTAGCAAAAAGATAGGAAAATAGAAACAGCATCTCAGTAAATTTTCTTGAATGCTGCATGTCTTGCTTTGATTCAGAGAGAAGGAAATCAAAGACATACAGTATATATAACATGTATTCACCAAAACACATAAGATCCTGGATGAGAATTTTCTGAAGCTTCTCAAACATCATGAGCCTAGAAGCTTTTTTGTTTGTTTGTTTGTTTGTATGTAAAGGATGAAAGTTATGATTGATCACCATCACTGCCAGTACATCAAAACTATACTTTAAACTGATATTTCAGATTCTTCTATATCTTTATGTATAGGAAACTGGCAACTACATATCATTAATTGTCTCCCAAACTCAACCAATCTCTACAGGTCCTTTCTATTTGTAATTTTGGCAAAGCACAGCTCAGATGTGAAAATTCCATCTGTTGTTAGTAGATACAGATCTGTCAATTATGTGTCTTTGGTGTTGGAAGGAAGGAATAAATGCACTAACTTTTCTATAAGCATTCTCAGAAAAAAAAATCAATCTACGTGTTTAATCAAACTCCTTCACTACTGTTGATTTTTCTCATTACAGCAAAACTTGAACCTTCATTAGACTCCTCTTTAATTCTTTATCTTGTCATTTAGTTGAATTAGAATTGTTTTCTTTAACACCCATTAGCCCCAGACAGGATGGCCTTTAGGTCGTGATTGAGAAATCCTGAATTAGAGTCAAGTCTGCAATCCTTTGTGTTACAGGAACTGTTTTATTAGATTTGCCTCTGTTTAGTTACTTAAAAAAAAATCAACTCAGCCCGTTTCCTCCTTGATTGCTCACGGCACAGCAATAATTAGCAATAAAAAAAACAGTTTGAAACAATCATTCTGTGCCTTCGGAAACCAAGTAAATTCCATATTAAAATAATGAAAAACCATGCTGAGCCATTTAAAGTCCCTAAGGGACTATTCTAGTCCTGCAATGGAATCAAAATCTTTCTAAGAATGGGTCAGGGGTTTTTATTTGGATACATGCTGTGTTTTTGCATGGCTCACAGCTCAGTATAACCTCTTGGGATATTTTTAGGACTAACTGGAGTTTCTAGACCAGTGTTTCTCAACCTCAGCCATTTTAACATATGTGGACTTTTATCTCCCAGAATTCCCCAGCCAGCATCTCCAGGTAGAAGGATTTTGAGAAGCACAACTTGGGGAAGACCTTGGTAAATTGTTGTAAATCTAAATAGATATTTCTGGGCTAAATGTCCAAGATGTCCTGTCCAAGATGAACTGTATCTAAGATGACATCACATTTGCTTAGTCCAAGTTTTGTGCTAGAACAAGGGTGTCAAACTCAAGGGCCGAATCCAGCCCGCAGGGTGCTTAGATCCGGCCCGTGGGGCCACCGTGGAAGCAGCAAAGGTGCCTCTGCCAGGGAAAACTGAGCTTAGGAGCCCATTTTCACTGGAAGAGCGCTCAGGCCACCACAGGCACACCGACATGAGTGATGTTGAGCTGGCCCCCTCAAGGTCAAATACAACCCTGATGTGACCCTCAATGAAATCGAGTTTGACACCGCTGTGCTAGAACTTTCTGCAGACAAGAAACATTCCTTGAAATTTGCACCAAAAGGCACATGGAACTCTGCTGCTTTTATAATGAATAGGCATTTAAACAGTTCTAGAGCAGTTCGCTTCATCTGGAAGCAAGAGTTCAGTGTGAATGTTCTTATTGCCTTCCAAGATAAAACTCCAGGGGGAACCTAGGGCACAGATGATGTCACCAATAATACTTAGTTGAGTTTTAGTTTAAAAAGCAATGGCAAGTTCTCTTATTTTTTTCCTAGATTTTTCACCCTTAGATAGTACAGAACTGTGCTAATTATGGGAAACTTTGGGACCAATCCACTGGCCTTGAGATTGGTGGGGAGGGTAAGGACCTACCCCTTCTCTTTTCCCTTTTAATAAGTCTTTATATGGAACATACATGGTTCTCTGTGCCATGCTTTGCATGCCTCTTACTAAAGCAGCAATTTGATGTGGTTTTGATACAAAAATGGTGTGACTCCCATAGCACAGGGAAAGCATTGCTTTGGAATTGGTAGTGAGAGCTCTGAACTAATTTCAGTACTGTGCTAAACTTGGTTTTTAATCCGTACAAGTGAGGTCAATTCTGCCAATAATGTATTGTCTTTGATATGACAGTCCCACCATCCATTTGCAGTCATAATGTAGTACACTTTGTAAGTGGAAGGATTACTCTATGAAGCTGCTTACAGCCCCCCTTCATCCTTGCTTCATGGCAAAGCTAAAGTAGAGTAAATTTGTGGCATTCCAAACGTTGCAGAACTGCATCTACTATCACCCCAGTGTTAGTGATGAAATAACAGCAGCAATATTTGGTGGACCATACATAGACATCCGTATCTGCTTTTAAAGTACTAGCAAATATTTAGGAGACTGGTACTTACTAAACCACGATGCCTGGATTCCCTGATCTTTGTTGTATGGAAATAACAATAGCACTTAGACTTATATACCGCTTCACAATGCAACCCTCTTTAAGCAGTTTACCGAGTCAGTTTATTTGACTCAAGTCAATTTATTTATTGAGACCTCAGAAGGATGGAAGGCTGAGTCAATAATATAGTAGCATCCTTAGTAATGAGGGCAAAGCCCCCCCGCACCTGCTTATAACAATGCTCTTGAAAGTCTGTTGGTTCTAACACTGAGCAGATTAAAAACTATTCTAAGACTGCTCTGTAGCTCCCAATAAGTCCCAAGTAACAATTGTGATGGGCACTCTTACATTAAAATCTACAACAGGGGTGTCAAATTCAAGGCCCACGGGGTGCTTAAATCTGGCTCGTGGGCCTGCCCTAGAAATAATGAAAGATCGGCCCACGATGTGTCTGCCAGTCAAAACGGAGCTCATGAGGGCCACTCATGGCCTTCCCAGGCTTCGTTTTCACTGGCAGAGAGCTGCAGGAGGATCTCCCCAGGCCCGCCCAGGCCACCACAGGTACCCCCGACACAAGTGATGTCGAGCTGGCCACGCCCATGCTGACCAAACACACACACACACATCCTGAGGTCAAACACAACCCTGATGTGGCCCTCAATGGAGTATGACACCTCTGATCTAGAAGGAAAGCAGAAGATAATATTTTTTTACTCTTCACTTTTATGCACTGCATGGCCAGCAGAGGTCACAAGAGACTTGGGAATCCCTGAACACCTGAGACAGAGAGAGACAGAAGGAAAAGAAGAAATTGTTTCAATGATTTCCTGAAGTTTGGGGGTTATAAGCAGGCACTTCTTTGGGGAGGGAGAGATTTTGAAGCTGTTTCAATATTCAGCCTTGAATATTCTTCAGTTTAAGCATGCATCCTATTAATCCTGCCCCAGAGTCTATTTTATTTATTTTATTTCATTATATTTATATACCGCTCCTTCTCCCTTGCGCGACTCAGGGCGGTTTCCAGTCATATTAAAAAACATAAAATACAAAATTTAAGAAGCAATTAAAAACATATATATTATACTGACTGTCCCCCTAAAACCCATTAAGTTAAAATACTAAAAACCAACCTAAATTTAATTT
>JANHFK010005540.1:0-11813 GCA_036250565.1 Sibynophis collaris | reverse complement strand
AAACTCCAAAACCACACCCAACCCAAAACATAGTCACTAAATAATGATTAATACTGGGACTCATACATGAAATGCCTTTTGTTAACTCTATTTTTAAAATAATAGAGTGCAGTGCGGTGGTTAGAATGCAGCATTGCAGGCTGACTGTGCCAACTGCCAGCAGTTCGATTCTTACCAGCTCAAGGTTGACTAAGCCTTCCATCCTTCCAAGGTCAGTAAAATGAGGACTCAGATTGTTGGGGACAATAGGCTGACTCTGTAAACCGCTTAGAGGACTGTATAGCACTGTGAAGCGGTATATCTAAGTGCTATTGCTATCGCTACATATGCATTCAGCTAACGTAACAGCTTGGGAACATTTTCAGGACCGAAAAGGTTAACTTTTAAAATCTCAGGTCATTGTGGGTACCTTCCAAGTGGGCAAAGGAATGCAATTATCTATTTGTAGATTATGCTTGCAAAATTTGCTGAGGAAAGTAAATGCCTCTTGTTTGAGTTAATCTATTTTTTTAAGGGGAGAAAATGCACAAGTAGTTGTCTTGCAACAAATCCTGTGAATTTACAAAAAGCTATGATATATACAACATTAAACATACAAAAACTAATACATCTTAACTCTAATTGTAATGATGGAGAACTCAGAAGTGTTTTTGAACAGAACTTACAGCATTGGAAATAATGCTTTTTTGTCCTGTCTCATATTTAATAACGTATTGTTCAAGAGTATATAGGAAGGAATATTAAAAAGTGCCGTTACTGTGATTAAAATCTTATTAAATATCTCTGGCTAAAAAGATTTCAGTTATAAACCTATCATATTTTGTCTATTTTAAGCAGTGGGATATTTGTAGTAATGTCAGCAGTGATAAAAGTCCATTACTATTCTTCAAAAAGCTGACTGTTCAGTTTTTAGAATTTATATAACTATAACAAATACAAACACTAAGTAATTTTGTGTGCCCTAGAGATTTTTATTCTTGCATGCACTATAGGCATTATTAAAACAATGGAAAAAAATCAAAGTTGGCACGCACAGCTGGGAATATTCTTTTATGCTGCTTATCCTGATTTCAATGATTTATTTTCAACTCAGTATGGTGTTTTTTTTTATGAATTTGGAACTCTATAAAGAAACTGAGACAGGCTCATTTCCAAAAGAACATTGTAATGGCAAGAACAGAGATGTATAAGAATCTTGGTAAGACCTCAAAAAAAGAAATGCAGTAAACTTCAATCACTGAGAAAACTGGGACTATTTACAAGTACCACCTAATGTTTTAAATGGTGCAAAACAGATTTATGTTTGTAATCCAGAGCATCATTCTATTGGCAAAACCAATTCTTCCTCCTTTTCCCAGATACCCTCAAATGTGCTCCACGTGAGATGGTCCGAGCAGGTCCGGCAGGATGTCAGAAGATATGGAAATCCACTGCATATTCATTTTCAGAGAACTTTCTTTCATTATAAACATATATCTCATTAAGCCACGTAATCAACAAATGCATAGCAATCTTGCAGCTCCTTGCATTTTTAATATCAAAATACAATGTGAGCACATTAACAATTATGCTCCGAATCTTGAGAACAAGGGTAGCTTCTATCTGAAGGATCTACATCTTTATTTATTTTGCAGACATTTTAAAACATGTTTTCTTTATAAAGTTTAAAAAAGAAAAGCAAGTGTGATGACAATTTTAAAGATTTATTTATTTATGAATCTGAGCAGAACATACACAGAAAACACTATTTCTTCAGGATTACCTTGTAAAATTGATCACAAGCCCCAACTGCTTGTGTACTATGATGCAATTCAATGTGATCGGCAGGACCTCTGCTCATTCCTGGGTAGTACCACCTTCTTCTCAATCTGGTCTGCAAGGATCATTTATCCTCTATAATATGTTTTGAAAGCACACACCGGGTTTTACTCTCATCTCTGTATTGGGATCCTTGCACTGTATTTCCTATTTTCCTTGTATTGTTTTAGTAGATTTTTCCTTCTGATGTCCATATTTTAAAAGCATACTTTGTCTGCGCTTCACAGAATAAACGTGTGTTATTTTTCAACCATTGCAGAAAATGACTTTTGCAAGAACACTTGATATCAAAAGCTACCTGTGAAGATGGGTGGCTATATAAATTTGACAAATACAACGCATTCAGAAAGTATTCAGACCCCCTTCACTTTTGTCAAATTTGCTATGCTGCAGCCCGATTCTAGTTGTTGAAATTCATTTTTTTCTCATTAAATGATTAAATGTAGCATTAGAAAAAAGTTTCTACTATTTGGGGTAGATTCAGCTTTATTACTTTCTGCTACAGCTTGAAAAAAATTTTTTTTTCCTCAACTATGAAGTGATGCATTTATAACATTTTCAGATGGTATTTTTGGCTTTATATGAAGATTTTTAAAAAGAGCAATGGCTCTATATCAGGGGTGTCAATCTGGTAGCCCACGGGCAGGATGCGTCATGCGCAGGCCACACCCACACCAGCTCTGTGAAGCACATTTGACACCTGTGCTCTATACAGTCCATGTACTTTATTTGGCTGATGGAAGAGGATTTTAAGCGCAATCATATTTTTATTTTCCAGAGTAGATATACATAAGTGCATACTTCTTTCAAAGAAGAGGATAGCAGAGTTGCCATTAACTTTTCCATGAAAGTGCTTTCATAGTGAATCTTATGACAACCAGAAAAATTACAATTGGGCACTTTTTGAAATAAACGTGTTGCAGTTTGTATGCTGAAAAAAGGCTGATAGTAATTTTAAGGGATTATTGGCTACTACAGGCAACTTAATTGTCCGATAGGGGAAATCAATTAATGTATCTAGAATCATTCTTAGGGAGTCCTGTAAAGAGAAATTCTGAGAATAAGTATTTAAATTACTTACAGATTATCCTGGAAAATATGCCTTGCAATTCTTGTATTTGTAAGGAGCTTTTATAATCATTGTAAAAAACATGCTTTATGTTTTATCTTGAAATAATGTATATTTACTCACTTGTGAACCCCTTAGACAGAGTGGTTTAATAATGACAGAGCTGCAATTCACTTTGTAATCATTACACTGAGCTTCATAGTGCTTAGAAATCTAGTGATTAACTCTGAACCCAAAGTATTATTCATGATTTTAGAATTACTCAAAGTTCTAACTGCCGATTTTCCACTTTGGGATGAGAAACCTTTTTTTTTTAGAGTTATCACCATACTGCAAAACTGAACTAGAGTTCATTATGTCTGAAAGGAAGTGTGAAAACTAATGAAAGTTATGATGAATAAGAATATGTCACTAGTACACCCTAGTGGTGTCCAAAATAATTCAGATCTGAAATGTCCCATTTTGAGTTTGAAATAGTCATTTCAACATCAGCTGAAGTGTTTTGACACTGACATAGCTCAGAGCTTGGACTGTCAGAAGCTCAGCATCAGAAAATGTTTCTGAGCTGCTTTTGGGGCCAAAGCAACTGTTTCCAATCCAAAGCACTTTGTACCATATAAGTTCACCTGGGCATACCATAGAAATATTTAAAAGGTGGATCATTTAACTGAACATGATAAAAAAAACTAAATCTAACGGAAAAAGTACTGGATGAGGAAAATGGCCTACTTAGAAGAAAGAATAATGTCAATACGGTTTTATAAGCATCTAGAATGGACTTTTTTTCTTTTTTACACCCAAAGAAAAGGATTTCTGCAGAAAGATGAGTGCCAAAGCCATTATTTGTGAAAACATCTGGTGAAGGAGTAGCCTGTGGAAAAACATTGCTTGAGAAGAGCATTCAAAAGCTTCTTCAGGCCTAATCTTAACATTGACTCTTTAATTGCAAATGCAAATGAAATGAAATTCATTTTATACCCATTATGATCCTGTGTAAGTACAACAAACACACTGAGAATTTCTGACACTGGCATAGTAGGTAAGAACTGCTGTTTTGAGATTGCCTGTTGGAACTTGCTCTTCGCTCTTTATTGCAGCTCTGTTGACAAGAGTTATTTTTATGGTTCAATCACACATCATTAGACAGAATTACATGATTATGGATAAAGATTATTTCTTCCAAGGACCATTAGTGGTTGGGAGGAAAGTCCACTTGGCTGCAGGTTACTGTGGAAGAATCTGAAATAATGGAAAGAAATCATCCTACTCTTCTCCCAACTTCAGACATAATTTACATCATTTTCTAGACTTTGCAGAAAGGCTTTTGAATAACAAAAAACCACACCGCAATCAAGGCTTTGAAGACCCAGTATTCAATGTTATATGTATACATCTAAAGGCAGTGCTTCTCAATATCAGCAACTTTTAAGATGTGCAGACTTCAACTCCCAGAATTCCCTGTGCTGGCTTGGTAATTGTGGGAACCAAAGTCCAAACATCTAAAAGTTATTGAGATTCAGAAACACTTAAGTAAATTGTCCAATTTTCAATTTAAGTAAATTGTCCAATTTCCTATACACATAGCTTGTATCTTTCCTGAAAGATATTTTTCATGTTAACATGTGTATTTCAGACATCATCTGAAAATTAGCTTCAGAAGAAACAAGTAGTAATAGTAATAATAGTAGTAGTAGTAGAAGTACTAGTAGTAAATAGTATCATCATCATCACCATCATTCTTATAACAATGTAAGCGCTTGCATTCCCGTAAGGCATGGAGTTAAGAGCACTGTCCAGAAAAAACAAAGACTATAAATCCACAAAAATACAGACATCAAATACCCGTTTCTATAACCACTATTTTTCTTCCTTTCACATACAAAAGCATTTTTAAATAATCTGAAATTCAGGTTGATCACTTTTAGTCCCATTAATTTCACAGGTATACAGGAGTATGAGAAATCAATTGCTGCCAACTGGAAAAGCAATTCAAAACATGGTACTTATTATTGACAACTAATTATATGAAATATATGACCTGCGTACTTTAAGTTTAACCATATGCAATATTTTTCAACTCCAAATAGTGAGTAAAAAGCATCTGGTAAATGAGCACAACATAGTACAGCAATTTGATAAAGATTTCAAAACAGATACTATACTGAAAAGCAGTGAGACATCTTACTATCCTCATTCTTATTTTAGAATCAGCAGATCCATGCAAACAACAAACAGCCTTACATTTATGAACAGCGGAAACTTTTTTTTTTTTTAAATGAGGGCATCAATGCTTATTCCACATAGGAGCTGCAATTGGCCCCTGTGGAGACCTTTCAACAACCACAAACTCATCAGGGTTGCCAACTGCTTGATAGTGGATTAACAAATCCTGAATAGCACGTTCTTCAATCTGAAATGAGAAGGGAGGAAAGGAAGGGAGAAACTCTTAAGAATCTGGCAAAAGCTGGAATAAGAGCAAAAGCTCACAGGGCAAAGCATACAGGGCAGTGACTAGATCTTTCACATAAACTGAAATGTTTAATGGGATAAATCACTGCTTATTACTTTTTATTACGGATTCTGGATTCCATCCAGTCAGAGAGCCATCCATTAGTTTTTAATAAAACATAAGAAGGGAAGCAGCCATCAATTATATCTGGCTATGCTACTGAAACCATGACAATTTAGTGGAATCTAGATACAAAGTGTTAAAAATGAAGTTTAAATAAATATATTGCAGCCTAAAACCCTAAGAATATGGTATTATATGGCATATTTAGAAACATCACTAAGGTTCCTTGGAACCCCAAACGAAGGAAGAGATGAAAAGAAGGCAAGAAACACACATTCATAAGGCATAATTCTGACTTTTATTACTCTTTACCTGAATCAAAGCTAAAGGTTTTTCTCTACTTCGTATAAGAGCAGCTTCTTGCTGAAGTTCTTCTTCTACAATTTCTGCAAATGTGATAGGCAATGCTGCAGGTTTTCGTAAGGGTGATGCTAACCAAGGACTGTAAGATAAGTTACAAATACAAAGCATCACATTTTTACAATATATGCTTTTGTACATATATATTTGCACTATACATTTAGCTTACTTCTGATTTTCTGATGGCGTTGGTTCACAAGAATGTTCACTTTCTGCTCCAAGAGCAATGGTATTTGTGTACCTGCCGACAAAAATGAGTGTAAGAATTTTTAGAGTGCCATGATAACGCAGTGGTTAGAATGCAGTATTGCAGGTTAATGCTACCGACTAAGAGCAATTCAATCCTGACCAGCTCAAGGTTGTCTTAGCCTTCCATCCTTCCAGGTCAGTAAAATGAGGAGCCAGATTGTTGGGGGAAATATTCTGATTCTGTAAACCTCTTAGAAGAGGCTGTAAAAGCACTATGAAGCAGTATATACGTCTAAGTCTATTGCTATTGCTAATAACAAATGTTCTTTAAGGTACAAAAATTCAGAACACAGAGCCCAAATAACTTTATAAATGCAGCACTCCGTCTTCTACAAAGTAAATGGTTATGACCACATAGTCTTTATTCAGCAGGGACTAAAATGTTTCAATCAACACTTCTGTGAAGACATAAACAGCCATTGCCGTGTTGGGATTCACTAATATAGAGTATGAGTCAGAGGAACAGTATTTAAAGGAGAAACAATGGTTAAGTAAACTAGAACACTATTTCAGCTCAAGATGGGATTGGCAAAAAAATCTTTTGTTATGGTAGAGTGACATATATCCAGACTTAAAAAATAGACTGCACATCAGGAGAAAAAAAATAACAGACGTTCCATTCATTTGCTTTTAAGTAAAATATTTTGCAGTCCTAAAAGGATGATCTGTCAGTCATATTGCCTTACCAAGGACAATGGATGAAGGTTATAAAGCAGCCTCCTAATCTTCCTTTCATATGATGCCATCACCAACTTTTTGGGGGGGAAGCAAGAACAGGTACAGATAGCAGCAGTCCATTTTGAATCATTTCAGTGGGTTGGAAGCAAGAATGCTTCCCATTCCCATCACTAAAACTTCCCAAAACTTTAAAAAGGCTAATAGTGACCCAATTAAGAGAGATTTCAGCCTTTGGGATATTAGATCAGGAAAGAATGCAGGAGGCACCCCAAGAGCCTGCTGAGCATGCTTACCCTTCAGGTTTGAGAACACTGAAGCCATGAAAAATCATTCTGAAATTTGACTATTTTGTCACTGAATTTTGGCAGTGTGATCTCATGATGCTAGATATTCGCTGACTGGCCACCACATCTTTACAGAATGTACACCAACATAAAATAATACTTCTTTACTGATTTTTTTATCCTTGCATATGTACTGTATCTTCAGTGTTTCTCAGAAAAATATTTTATCAGAAATGGAAACAATTTGAAGCTCTCTTACCTCAAACATTTTTGCGCTGGTACATTCTCCAGCAATTTAGCAGAATTGGCACCAACTACTTTTTTCTCTTGCAACAGGAGATCTCGGAATGATTTTGGCAAAGCAGAATGCAATGAAGAAGCCCTAAAGTAAAATAAACCGAATCTTACTATGCTACATTTACTGACAATCCTAGTGCAATTCTTTCACCAACTAACCTATCTTTTCTGTTAGTAAAATGAACCACTCAGAAACATGAATCTTCATGACTGCCGTCCTAGAACATTACTTTTCCGCTATCTTCTATTTCTGTGTTCAATCAGTACAATGCATTGAGGAATCTGCTAGAAATTCTGAAATCATTCAATCAAGGGTAAGGCCTTTTGTGGGGCGGGGCTGTGACATAATTGATTAAAATCAGAAAATAATTTCATCCATTGAAAGATGCTATCAGTAAGCTGCATGGATGATGCATCCCCTCAGGGCACCGCTATAGGACATTAACTAGACAGAGGGTTTTTTTCCTTCATGCCATCACTCTGCTGAACACCTAATTATCATAGCACTGCTTTATGTCTAAGGATATTTTTTTACCCATGTAGTACGTCTGTATTACCATTATCCTTCTCATCTTTTCTACTACCTTCTGTTATTGGTATCTTATGATTATATACTTTGTTATTTGTATGTAGACTGAGAGCTTATGCACCAGAGACAAATTCCTTGTGTATCCAATCACAATAATATATGATGGCCTTATGAAGTTTTCCTTTCTACTGCCACAACATAAACACTATTGCACTGGGGGGGTTTTCCTGTTAGATACAAAATGCTCTCCCTCTCAACAAGGCATTTCTTCTTTTCAGGCGTTGGAGTAATTGGGATGTTGTGGTCTGCAGCCCATTAAGTTTCAACATTCCAGATGAAGAAACATGCTTACAACGGTGATGTACCGTGAGTATTGCAAGCCTCTTCATGGCATGAGTTAGGCAAACAAAGAGGTTTTTCAGTTAAAGCCACCAAAGCTCTTAAGCATAATATGAGAAATAAGCAATACTCAGAAATGAGAACCTGCTGAACCTGTTAACTGAAAAAAACACAACCCTGACCATCTGGCACTTAGGAAAGTAACAGCATAATATATCCTGCTAGAAGGAAGAAGTCACATCTCCCAGTAGATAAATTATATTCTTTCACCAGAGATGCACATGTACATGTACACATATATTTGGAAATTATACTTAAATCCATTTCCAAATGGAAAGATTAGTCTTTTATTCTTTTAGTCTTCTTCCACGTTTCACTCTAACAGTAATCTCCACATATGTTACTTAATTAATCTTCAAAGAACAATATGTATCCCTGATTCCACAAAACTGTGAAACTGGACATTATTTTTGGCCAGAAAAAAAATGCAAGTATGCTTTAAGGTAGCCTGAATCTCCATGTCAACCCCCCAAAAAATCCAAAAGGTCCCACACCCTTCTGGCATATTTTCTTGCCAGAAGACCTGCTGGATTTCCAAGACAAGTATCTTGTTTCACTGCAAAACAATGCTTCAAGAGAATGCTTCTGCAAGCACAGAAACCTCAATTTGATGCCAAATGCCATGCTCCTTTTTAAAAATTAGAGTTATACCACATCAACAAATCTCAGCATGTTAAGTACACCTCTTTTTTTCTCATTATTAATTAAGTACTCAGGAATATTAAGTGAATATTTATTTACTAATACTATTTACTGATACAAAACATAAACAAGCTAAGCCTTAGATATTTATTTTATATGGAAACTTTAAAGAAAAAGATAAATAGAGTTACTCAACGAACCATGTATAATAATAAGCTGTTTAATTTTTTTGGTACTTCCTTTGGACATAGTCATGCTCTTGGTCCAAACACTCAATATTTCCACAAAACACCACCAATAGTGATTCTTCATGGTTTAAAGTAGGTTCTTTTCCTACCTTGAGATGCCAGGGATGAATAAAAAATTGACACTCAAATCAATACTCTAGTATTAAATTATTATCCCTTCCATAGATGAGTCTGAAACAAAACTGAAATGATCTCAATAGGCAGTAAACTAAAAAAAGGTTCATACCACACAGTCGCTGGTTTTGGAGTTTTGGGGGCTGTAGATAACACAACTGCATCAGGCATAATCTCTGGGTTATTATCCTTAGCAGCCAGAGCCATCAATTTCTTTTGCTTCTGAGAAAGTTTATTTCCATGAGAAGTGGCTCTACTAAAATTAGATACAGAAATGTAAAATTAGTTTACATTTGCTTTACATCAAACAGAATGTAACAAAAGACTATCAGTCACAAAACTAATGGATTATATCTTGTGAATTTACAAAATTATTTGCCATTGTTAACCAAATCCACAATTAGAATAGCAGTTTTAAAAGAAATCTTCCTAATCTATGATTATGTATTCATGTAAATGAATACATAAATGACATGTTTGCAGGACAATATGAGTTCTGCACTACTAATACTAATTTTTAATCCAAAACTGAAAACTTCAGAAGCATTGATTCTAACAAAGTTGTTTTTTTACAAAACATACACAACAAATTAGGATTTTAATACAGTGAAATTGATTGTATTGCATCCTTTTTACTAACCATGAATTTATTTTTGGCATGCTTTCACATTTCTGTAGGTTTTCTTCACTTTCCATAATAGTTCTTAAATCAACAGCAGGAGGACTGGTAGGACTGAATAAAAAACAATAAATTGTTCACTTTTTAAGATATCCATTTTTACTTACATTCCAGTTGCCAAACACTATTGTAGCCTTCTATATGTAACCGGATGTATAATTTATGTCTACCTCCTCAATTATGGCAAACCTCAAATAGAATGTTTTCAAATGAATGTTTTATTTATACATATTTTTCAGGAAATATATATACCAAGGATACTTTTAGGTCCACTGACAACACTGAGTAAAATATTTAAGACGGCAGAATTTTAGGTAAGATGTCTGGTTATTTTTCTTTTAAAATCTATCTTGAATTAATATTACAGATGAAAAATTGAAACTGCAACCAAACACAATTAGGCTTGCAAGAGCGTTCCCTGAAAGTCAGAAATTTGCATCCTAAGCAGAAATACATCAATGTTTTGAGCAGAATGACCACAAACTAACCAAAAAGTCAAGTGATCTGATTCTTCAAATGTCATTTTTATGAAGGCCCTGCATTTTAATGATGAGGGAAGCTCACATTCCACAGACAAAGGAACAATCTTGCAAGAGGACAGAATTTGACAAAGACAGAAACACAGAGAAAATGTATACCTAAAAGAGCTGGCAACCCAGTTGGAAGGACTCACATAGGTGCTTTTGTTATTAGGAATACTCTGTGGAAGAGAATGTTTTTGCACTGATGATCCATGACAGATTTTTAACTCTTTGTTGGCAGGAGAAACAAATGTATTTGAAATACCCATTTTCTCTTTCACCTGTAGTCAAAACATACTCCCATTACATTGTTGTAGAAAAAGAAGTTTATGAACTTTTCAGATAATCTATTCAATCTATTTTGGCTGAAGTCTATAAAGACAACTACTCTCTCTCTCTCTATTTCATTTTAAAAGCTAGTTCTCGTGTCACAATGCAGTGCTTTTAACATTCTTAATCTTGGGAAATCACCTGGACAAACCCTACTGGCTTTTGTGCCACTTTCTCAATTGGTTTTATTTATCTATTTAAATAATTTATATGTCTACCTTTGTCACAATAGTGTTTCTGGGGAGCACATGAGAATTAAAGCATGAACAGCAGCAATTTAATGATTTCATTCTCCAAGAAGTTTGGAAAGGAGGGCTGTTTTGGCATGAATACTGCATCCAGTTTTGGTCACCACATTATTAAACAGATGTTGAGACTTTGCAAAAAGTGCAAAGAAGAGCAACTAAGATGATTAAAGGCCTGGAGACAAAAACATATGAAGAACAATTGCAGGATTTGGGTTTGGCTAGTCTAGAGAAAGGAAGGACTGGGGGGGACATGATAGCAGTATTCCAGTATTTCAGGACCTGCCACAAAAAAAGGGGGGACAACTTATTTTCCAAAGCATCAGAAGGCAGAACAAGAAACAATGGATGGAAACTAATCAGAGAGAGAAGCAACCTGGAATTAAGAAGAAACTTCATAACAGTGAGAACAATTTAACCAGTGGAACAGCTTTGCCTTCAGAAGTTGTGGGTACTTCATCACTGGAAGTTTTTAAGAAGAGACTGGATAGTCATTTTGTCTGAAATGGTACAGGGTGTCCAGGGGGTTGGATTAGAAGACCTTGAAGATCCCTTCCAGCTCTATTCTGATTGATTGAGCTTTTTGCAAAGGCGTGTTTTGACATGCAACTCTCAAGGAGTTTTTGCAAAGGGGAATTTTGGTGTGCTGCCACTCAGACACTGGGGGTATTTTTCCCTGCAACTGAACCCAGCCCTGCCCATCCCGGCAGCCAGGCCATATACATCTTGTCAGTAATGGGAGCCATAAAATGGCAAATGTGAGTTGGGGCACTGGAGTG
>JANHFK010005537.1:74989-85574 GCA_036250565.1 Sibynophis collaris | reverse complement strand
GGATGACATGCAAAACATCTTCAAAGAAAAATAAGAAAGTCCAGTTGCCTCTTGAAAAGCACCTTTGGGACAAAAGAAGAAACTGATTGCAAAAGCTCATTCTGGCAGGATTTTTTAAAAATAGTTTTTAAAAAACCAACTAAAAAACAAACTGGAAGAGATCTATTTGCAGCTTAATTTTTAAAGGTGCAGATTTCTCTGTCATGTCAATTATATCAAGTATGTCTGCGGGTTTTCCTTTCCTAAAAAAAAAAAAAAAATTAGAAAAATATTCTGGACAAAGTATCTGTCCCCGGAAGAAACACATAAACACCATCTTTTCCCTCTCATCTTTATTAAGATGATATTAAGCTTTTGAAAATATAAAGAAAAAGAATAATCATATTTCACTGGCAAAGTTTCAGTCATATTTCACTGACCGTTTAAAAAAAAATGTGCATGGTATGGGAGAGACTGTATTGCATTGCTTTTATACTGTAAAATATTTCGATGACCTATTTTAGGGGTGTCAAACTGGCGGTCCGCGGGCCGGATGTGTCACATGCAGGCCACTCCCACCCCAGCTCCATGAAGAGGAAAAATGTTGTGATATGTCACATGCCAGCAGCGTGATGGTGCAAGTTTGACACCCATGACCTATTCCATCAGTTACATCCATGATAGTATCAAAATCTAAAGTAGGTTTTGCAGCCACTGCAAAAATATTATTATTTTTTGCTGTTGCCCTCAAAGTAAAAGGAAGTCATTCGATTAAATGTGAGAAAATGAAGTGGAATATCAAGATCTCTCTCTCTCTCTCTTTCTCACTCCATCTCCCTCTCTCTTGCACTACTATATCTTGGCTCCAAAACACCGAGAACAAGTAAATGAAAACAAGGAAGTACAGAGACTGTCTTGCTAACCTCCAGCGGATTTCTAGATTTTTCACTATAGTTATACTATCTGAATATATAGTATATGTCTGTGTATGCCTGTCTCTGTGGGTGTGTGTGAGTATGATATGTGCCCATTATATACTTAATTTAGTCAACCACTAATTTGAACTAATCTCTCACTGATGTATCTGGTGGCACACTGTCATTCTAACTGGAGCAAATATTACTAAATCTGATCCTCAGAAATATGCATTTGAGATTTCTAAAAATGTTTAATTGCCTGGATAATATGATATTCATTCAGCTTCCAATTTCCAGACTGCCCTATGTAACAGCAAACTATATGTTATCTAAAGAGCTGAGAAGCAGAGCATATAGCTAATATCATACTATGATCTTATTTCAAATTGAATAATATGGCTGCTGAAACCCAGGGCCTTTCATCAGTAAATCAACTGGAGAGAGGGGAGAAAAGAGTAATAGATATTCCTCTGTTTTTCCTACTTACCGTAGATCAGTCCTGTTCACATCATCAATAAGATTGCAATGCATTTCAGTCCAAATTCAAGATTGAATCCCTAATCACTCTTTTGGATGACAAGCAGAGGAACTAGAATGGGGAGTGCAGCCCTCCTATCCTACATAATCTATAAATTCAATCATTGTGTCTCTTTTGATCACTTCTGGATGAAGGCATTGTTTTTGTGGTGGTTGTCCTCCTTCCCCTAGATACAGTTTCAGTCAGTGAGTTGGGTTTTTGAACTCTACAGCCCTACGTTATAACATACCCCAGGGCTCTATTCGCTCATTTCTACTTAGTAGTTACATAAACCAATGGAAGGGATATAATATCAATTGTACGTGGATAATATTTTGGTTTATATTCTGGCCCTAAGCCAAATGATGCTGTTGAGATACCATTCCAGGGACTCGATGGATTTCTCTGTAGAGGAACAGACTCAATCTCAGCAAGATGGATTGGTTGTGATTTGAAAGCTGAGACCAGTGATAGCTCTTCTTTGATTCTGGATAGTGCTGTGTTGTTTCAAATTAAACTATTTCACAACTTGTAGCTCATCCTGGGCTCATAGCTCTTAGTCAAGGAGCAGGTGGCTAGAAGGTTTTTGTACAACTCCTATACATTATTTCAGTGGTATCAATTTTGGGACCAAGAAGTGCTACTCATGCCTTGGACCATGACTCATTTGGCCTATGGCACTCTATGTGGGTCCACCCTTGAAGATCATCCAGAAAGTACAGTTGATCCACAGTATAATGGAATTTAAGAGTACTTCTCAGTACTTTTGTTTCCCTGGAGAAAAATTAAAACTATAAGAGCTGCACTAGTTGCCGGTTGACGTGCTGGGTGTAATTTAAAGTGCTGGGTGACTTTTTTAAAGCAATACATAGCTCAAGATTTCCATCTCCCAGCAGACTCTATCTGTCAAATACATTGTAGCAGAGATGGCATCCTTCAAGTTCCATCTTTGAACTTTGAGAGTTATCTTCATGAGCCATGAAGATGCATTCATCCAATAGGACATTTAAAATGAATGAAAAACCCAACTTTCTTTTAAGTGTGCTTCTAAGAATTATTAGATTTTAGAAATTACTTTTTGTGTGTTAAAGTAGACCACATAAAGGATGGAACAGATTTACTACTTTATTTGTATGAATATTTCTTATATTTCTCTACATTTATGGCTCCAACACTCAACGCTAACTCAACCACCTATGTATTCTTGAAAAGATATTCCTCTTTTTTGGCCTGAAACTCAGTTCTGCTTAGCATTGTCTGAAAGATCCAGAACAACGCACAGCCCATTGGCCAGCCTAGCCGTTCCTGCTGTCTGACCTTGAACAGGAAACCTGACTCTCATGTAGTCAATGAAAGTTAATGTGTTAGTTTCTTTGTTTTGTGTCTTTCTCCTACGATGCAGGGCCAAGCATTCTTACCGTAAAACTTTGCTGGAGCAGGTTCAAGAGTTGGAAGCTAAATCCAAAGAGCTGAGGAAATCTATGCTGCGTGATAGCAATGGAAAGAGGTGGGATCAATTCCATCTTAACTGGAAGCATGCCAGATCCATTTTTCCCCCTCCTTCTGCCTCTTCATTATTTTTGCCATGCATTGCAATGTAATGGTTACCTTCAGAAAAGCAATGTTATTCATTTACATTTTTTTTTTCAAAAAGCTTCCATCTTTCACTGCTCCATCCCTTATCTGTTGATCCAGGAGGCCAAATGCAAGGCTCCGTATGTAGTTGTTGTTTTTTGCATGATAGCTTGTAATATTTTTTGTTAGATGTGCTGCCAATCTGAAGTTTTATTTCAACTTGCTTCTTTTTTTAAAAAAAAATGTTGGTTTGGCTCGTTATGTTGTGGTTCTGAACAAAACTATATTAAGACCATATTAAAAATCAGGGTATAAAGCAGAGCAGGTCTATCTTTTCAGAACATTTTATGGCTACCACCCCACTTAAAATGAATCAGATTTATTGAAGAAAGCTAGAGACTTTATTACTGGATAACTGAGAGCTTTGCATTATGTGTTTGAGCTCTAATTTACGGATAGGAAAGTATCAACACTCATTCAAAAACTCCAGGATTAGAAAAGCTATTTTAATCTTATTCAGAGATTTGACAGCACAAATTGCTTTTCAGGCTTAGTAGAAAACAGTTTAGAGACAAGAGTGGCTGTTACTGAAACAAAAGTCAAAAGTTTAGTTGACTTTAGTTGACAGTCATCTTAAGTTTTGAATTCAAAATAACCTCTGAATATATTAAAAAAAAAAATTGTCCCATTGACGGTTTCAGATATTACCCGACAGATCATAGGCTTGTCCAGCATATTATTTAAACATACCAGTGTCCTTTTCAGTAGTACAAGAATTATTTCCATACTTTAGACCATAATAAGCCAGCTTACGCTATCTTTCAGCATGTACAAATTTCACTTCTAAACTATTAACAGAGTTCTCCTTTGGATGATAACTTAAGTGCTTCTGAATTGTCACTTGATCCTCTGGAAACTAGAGCTAATGCATATGCTATGTGGGGATTTTTTTTTTTTATCTGATGTGAAAGACACTGAAGAGAGTTTTGTCCAGTCCACCCCCTTCCTGCACCCCTTTTTTGAGCTTCAGAGGGTTTCAGTTAGCCCTTTTTATAAGGCAATTGTGCTTCAGCAAATGGGAAAGTGTCACAAGTTCAGAAAGGTTTTGTAACTCATACTTGTGTTCTTCAAACAATATGGCTCTGTGTGATGTGTGGAGGAACTTTCACAATAATTAAGCATGATTTTAACAAACTCTCCCAAATACCAATGCAAGTCGAAAGATTTCTTCGGAGAGAAATTTCAGCCTTGCAGGGTTGCAAGATCAGACTTGGGCAAGACTCGTGTTTTTCTTTTTAAAGTAATTGCCACATTGTGACTGTTGTTGAAGCAGGTGGACAAATAAATCTATAATTCCATTTGGTTCAATAGTGCTGTGAAATCACAGGGCTTTTGCTAAAATAAATAAAAGATTCTAAGATCTAGGTTGTGTGGGTTTTTTTACTCAATTGTGTAATGTCACTGAATTGCTTAGATTTATGTCATTGTTGGAAGAGAGCCACTGTCCTAAAATAGCCAAAATGAGTCTGGTGTCACTTTTTCAAACTAACGGGATTTATTAAAAGCTATAAACTTTTGTGAAGTAGAGATTGTGTCATAAGATGTGTGGGGTAGATTTATGTACTTGTCTAGATCTGCCTTTCCCGAACTGATGATCTCGAGTTATAAATTGGAATAGAGTTTCTATTTTATATATATAATCTATTTAATACATCAGAGACATCCCTCCCCTCTTCCACCAATCGAAGAAAGCTGGCCTAGGCAATCATTTCTAAATTAAAAGAATAGACTTCTTTCTCTTTGTTTTCTCCTGAAATGCTTCTTTGTTTTTCTGGAACACTTTGCACACTTTTTAACCTGTGCATTTATCCCATAAACATTGCTTGGTTGGTTTTTTGCAATCACATTGATTATAGGTAGTTGCAGTTATGACTTATAAGAATTTATTTTGTTCTAAACATAGCCCATTATACTTCAAAAACAGAAGTCAGGATCTAAGACGGCAGCTTTGTGTATTTGGTTCCAGTCTGTAATCCTTCTTCTGATGTGATGCAGATGACTCCTATTTTTGAAAAAGCTGAAATCCTTCTGATTATCAGCTGTTAAAGAAAGGGAGTGAAGACTAATTTGAGTTCTCTTTGCTCCCTCTGCTCCAGCTATTTAAAAACAGGCCTGCATTTTCGGTTCCAGCTGTTCCACGCGCTCTTTGGGGATCATCATCTTAGTTTATCAAACACTCTGATCATCAACACCTGGATGGTTGTGTGTGCATCTGGAAATGTGTTCAACGTTGTGTATAAACATGTCTGTGGCTGCGATTGGCTTTCCTCTGTCTTGTTGACTTACTGTTTTGGCATTCTATAAATTGCCCTGCCATGTTCTGCTCCATTCCGAGAGAGTGTGCTTTCTTGGCCATTTGTTTTATTATGTTCCCTTTCCAATCTCTTTCGTCTGTATTCCTTTTTTTTTTTTAATTGGCTCCCTCATTCTCAGGCTTGTAAGCAGACAATATAAGGAATCTCTGCCAGCCCTTTGGCCCATTCCTCTCTTCCTCCTCACCCCCAAGGACTGCCCCTCCTCTCTTCCTCCACTCTGCATTTGTTTTTTCTCCTCCTTAATTGCACCCAGGTTTCCTGGGTGGTCCATCTGCAAACTAGATAATGGTGGAGTATCTCAGCCTGCCTGAAGTTGATGTGTCATGCTTTTGATGAGGCCTCTTGAGTGCCTTCTGAGAACCATTCTCTCTTTCCCCCCACTCCCTCCTTGTTTGTGTCCTGGCTCTTTCACACCTGCTTGTCTTTCAGAAATCAGGCATTTGAAAAAGCAGTGCACTGGGAATTTTCTAATAGTGCAATCTAAGGATAGACTGGGACACTTTTTTTAAAAAAAAAATGAGGTTATTTCCATTCTTTCCACTCACCTCTGTTTGAGGCCCCTGCAGGGTAATTATACTGTTTTGATTTTTAGCATGAAATCATCCAAGAAGGTGTATCTAATTACGGCCAAAAACTTAGGAAACTTTCAAATATCAAAAGTGTAACATTATGTTGTTTATACATATATAATAATTTTCTTGTAATTTTAGAAATCATGGAAATACAATAATGTAACATTTTACCATGATGGGAAAGATTAAGATTTGGCGAGTTGTTGGTCACCTGCTGTTGTTTGGCCTCCAGGGATTACCTGTTGGTGGGCTGCTTCAAAGTCCTTGTCTCCATTGTGGGTGTGGGTCAATGGTGGGTTTCTACTGGTTTGCTCCAGATCCTGCGAACTGCTAGTAGCAGCGGTGGGAGGCTCCGCCCACCCGCCCGGACATCACGGACCCTCTGTGCATGTGCAGAAGCGCTGTGCGCTCACTTTGCTCGTGTGTGCGTTCGTGTGTGCTCCTGTTGCAAACTGGTAGTGAATGTAAGTAGAACCCACCACCGGTATGGGTGTTTTTAATCTTTAATCTGGCTTTAGATTCTACAGCCTTCAAATAAAGATTTGTTCATTAACAGCCCTTCAACTGTTCTCTGTAAAATAAGACAAACTACATGAAATTACAGTTGATTTATTGATCAAAAATTGAGTTTCAGCATTTGTAGTTGTACAGCTACATCTCCTCCCAATTTCTTCAGTATATAAATGTCGTTTCTACTGGGAATCATTCTTGCAGAATATCCCACTAAGAGGTCTCTTCCTACCCCCGTGCTCCAAAATCTGGATTATAAACAGACTATCATCAAGATCTGGTTTTCTAGTTCCATGCTTTTTCTTTTCTTAAAATATAGTCTCCTTCATTTAAAAATACCAGAAAATAAGATATCCCATTCAAAGATCTATAGAAATAACTTGCAGTGCCACAATCCCATTTAAATCAATAGGATCCTGACTTTCCGTGTGGAAAGCTCTGTTACAAAGATGTCAGTACCAAAGAGGAGTCCTACCAATACCTACTACTAGATATTTCTGGAAGCAGGGGTGAAATTCAGCAGGTTCTGACAGGTTCTGGAAAACCAGTAGCGGAAATTTTGAGTAGTCCGGAGAACCGGTAAATATCACCTCTGGCTGGCCCCAGAGTGGGGTGGGAATAGGGATTTTGCAGTATCCTTCCCCTGGAGTGAAGTGGGAATGGAGATTTTGCGGTATCCTTCCCCTGCCACGCCCACCAAGCCACACCCACAGAACTGGTAATAAAAAAACTTTGAATTCCACCACTGTCTGGAACTACTGAGAAGTGCTTGATTGGTTTGGTTGATTTTCTAAGGTAGACTTAAATTGGCTGTTCTGGTGTTACCAAATCACAATCATGTTTTAAAGATGGATGTATGGTGATAAGATTCAAGATCATAATACCTGTGGTACAGTATAGAATTTTAAATACAAGATCCATAGTTATTGTGTAAATCTATAAAGATGTTTTATTTAAGCAACTCTCCAGCCATGTTTAGGAATGACCTGCTCAATAAAAAAAGTCTTAGAAAAAATTGCTAATTTCCCATTATCATGAATTAACTCAAACCACAACTGAAGGTTTCTCGTAATGAGAGAGTACCGTTCCCCTGAACAGAGACTAGCTTCAGCATTGTTAGTCCTCCATAAACAAGTTGAGATGGAGCTTTTCTAAAGTTATTTTTTTTAATTACTTGAGAAGATGACGGTGTTTTTATTGTTCTGATTAAGATGTTGGTTTTAATGTATTATATTTATTATACCCTGCATGTTTTATTTCTATGTTTATAATTATGCTTTCTTTACACTGCCAAGAGTTATGTGATTGTGGTGGTCTAGAAAACTAATAACTAAATAAATAATGCAGGAATGTAGATTTAAAAATAAAGAGTGTAAAGTTATGTAGAGTTAAGGCAGCTGTGTAAGCATGCATTTTTTTAAAAATAGCCCTTAAAAAAACACCTATGGATTTTCTTGCTTAGCAATTCCTCCTGCCCATTTCAACTTGAGATCAAAAGAGAAAGTGAGGGAAAAACAAGTTTTATGATTTTAAAATCACTCCCATTGATAGGAATTACAATATACAGCGCTGAGTAGCATGTGGAAACCATGGTCATCAAAGCAACCATTGTGAGAATAGTATATGATAAAAGAGAAATAATGATGGCAAAACAGCCTAGAGAGTTAGCTGGGAGCTTCTTTTTGCTATGCAAATGAACCAGGCAATGCATTACTAGAATAACATGGGGCTGCCCTTGAAGAGCATTTGGAAGCTCCAGTTGTTGCAAAATGCAGCAGCCCGCATGGTTTTGTTCAGACACTGGTGTGCACATGTATCACCTCTCCTGTGGGAGCTGCATTGGCTGCCAATTTGCTTCCGGGTGCAATTCAAGGTGTGATTGTCACCTTTAAAGCCCTTCATGGCTTGGGACCAGGTTATCTGAGGGACCATCTCTTGCCAGTCATATCTACCCAACCCATCAGAGCAGGGAAGCAGGGAATGTTGCGGGTCCCATCCCGAGGGAGATATACCTGGTGGGACTCAGAAGAAGGGCCTTCTCTGTGGTGGCTCCCTCTCTCTGGAACATCATTCCCCCAGAGATTACAATGACCCCTGCTCTAATACTTTTCTGGAAGGCGCTGAAGACCTGGTTCTGCCAGCGGGCCTGGGGGACTCGGAGCAGGATGGAGCCCATTAAATGGCTCGTGTGATCTGCTGTCACTGGGGTGGCGGGTGGGAGGTGGGGGTGATTTTGTTATATTGTACTATATTAATTTATTAAATTATTTTTGTTAGTTTTTATTGTTTTAAATATGGTTTTTATTCCGTACGCTGCCTTGAGTCGCCATGGGCAAATAGGCAGCAATCTAAATTCAATCAATCAATCAATAACACTCATAATATTGGCCCTGAAAATATCTCCAACGCTTCCTGTTCACTGCATACTTTAAAGCAAAGTTGAGCAAACCATAGACTAAATGCAGAGTCCTCTTTTGTCATCTAATCTTGGTTTTCTCTCCAACTTTTGTCCTGACCAGAATAGCCACTTCTGCAGCTGCTAAACTGCTCTGCCTTATGAGAGCCTTCTTGGAACATTTGCCCAAAAAAATTGGTTCTTCTAGCTCTACAGATCTTGGTTAAGTAAGGAGCCCGTCCTATGAGTGATGATAGGCTGTGTGATACAGTTGCCCAGACTTCACTAAGCATAGGTCTTTTCAGAGTAGCTGCCCACAATCTCAGGGTCTGAACAGTGATATTAAAGGCTGGATTATAACATCAGCAACTGCTTCAGTGGCAGTAATGGGGGGAGAGGGTATGAAAACAAAGGAGGAAGGGCTGTGTCTCATTTTTCATTAACATTTGGCAAAAGGAGCTAATGACTATTGGAAGTGAAGAAGCTTAACCTGTTTCCCTCCCCTTCACAGGTGACTTTGTGTCTCAATAATCTGAATTATGTTTGAATGGAGAGGCTATGTACATAGGCAACTTTGTACCCTTTTCTGGACCACTTTGGGTTCTCAAGGCTAAAATAATTACCTGTGATCTGCGGCAGATGTTTTAATGAAGCTAAGTAGATCTGAATTTGATAAAGGCTTTGTAGAAGAACATGCGAATGTTCCATGCAGTGGTGGGTTGCTACCGGTACACAGCGGTTCGGGAGAACTTATAGCACCGATGATCACGTGGTAGCAAACCGTTTCCTCCTGATGTTCAGATTGGCCCACCCGCCTGCCCGGGTTCCTTTTTTACCTTTGTCTTCTTAGCTGATTAGCACAGCAGAGTGGATTGCCACACGAATCAGTCGTGCTCTCCCCAGTAGAAATGCAGAAGTGGAATTTTTTTTGCAAACTGTGCACGCATTCATGTGCGTTGGGAGGGGGGCGCGTGCGCGAAGCATAAAGCACGCACAAGAAGCGTGCAATCCGCGAACTGGTAGTAAAACCGGTAGCAACCCACCACTGGTTCCATGTACTTAAACTCCACGAAGAAGGAAAAAAAGCAACTGATAAGAAAAGAATGGAGGGAAAGGCACCCCAGTTGCCCTACGTTTCAAGTTACTTTCTCTGATTGAAAAAACATTTAGCTTCACAACCACAAGGTGCAGCTACTCCAGCTGCCACTTTGATTTTAATCAGGCATAACAAACCAGATCTTTCCTCATTCATGATTCAAAGCCTGAGATCCTTTTAGTCTCTAGACTGAATCTGACTGACAAGAAACAAAGTTGTGTCTGGAGTTTTTTCTTTTTTTTCTTTTTGCGTTTCTCATTACATCTAATTTGATACAAAGAGGGGAATGGCCAGCCTTGGAAGCTGTACTACTGATCTCTTTATTTTGACAGGATATGGGAATATCAATGCCTATCTAGTCCCTATAAGAGAAGCCCCTGCCCTTCCTTCCACATAGGTATCCCTGCTGACACACTTTGGTGCTCTGGATGGCTTCCTAGTGATACAAACATCCTCAGTACAATAGTCTTAGTTCAAGGAGGAAAGGAAACCCAGACTCTAGCCATTAAGTTAAAATTTATTTATTTATTTATTTATTTATTTATTTATTTATTTATTTATTCAGATTTCTAGACCGGCCCTCCCCCTTGTGGGACTCGGGGCGGTTTACAGTTCGTGTTAAAAAAATGTAATACAGAATTTAAACACA
>JANHFK010005537.1:38202-50129 GCA_036250565.1 Sibynophis collaris | reverse complement strand
ATCAATGTTGTAGGTTGATTTGGAAATTTAAAAAAACAAATCTTGAAAGGAGATGGCAAACGATTTCCATCTTGCTGCCAACAAAACAAAACAAAGCATCACCCTTATGTCAGAGTTTCCTCAATCTCAGCAACTTTTCAGATGTGTGGATTTCAACTCCCACAATTCCCCAGCCAGCATGCTTAGATGCTGAGACTGAAAAACCTTGGCCTATATGGACATCTCCATGAAGTCACCAGGAGCAAAGCTGATACTGAAGGAAACTTGATTTCACATTTTTAGCGTCTATATCCATGATGGCGAATCTATGGCACAAGTGCCAGAGGTGGCACGCGGAGCCATATTGGTGGGCACACAAGTGTTGCCCCAGTTCAGCTGCAGAGCGCATGCATGCGCCGGCCAACTGATTTTTGGGCCTCCCAGGCCCACTGGAAGTCAGGAAACAGGCTGTTTCTGGCCTCCGGAGGGCCTCTTGAGGAGTTGGGAAGACCGTTCTCACCCTCCCCAGGATCCTAGAAAGCCTCTGGAGCCTGGGGAGGGTGAAAATGGGTTTACCGTGCCCACCGTGCCATCATGTGCCAAAAGCAGGGGGTGTGCAGGGGGGTTGTGTATGCATGTGCAGGGGGCGGGGCGCATTGAATTATGGGTTTAGGCACTCGTGCGCGTGACCTCCCCCCACTCCCCACTTTTGGCACACAACAGCAAAAAGGTTAGCCATCACTGGTCTACATGTATTAACAAGAGATTAAAGATGGATAAATAGATCCCTGATAGCTTTATATTCAATTCCAACGCACCTAGACATGGACTGAATCTACCCTACAAGGAACCAAACATTCCAGATAATTCCAGAATATTAGTGGTGGTATTCCATCCCCCTGTACTTTTTCCAGGGTTCCACATATATCTTTAATTAAGAGTACAAATTTAACCATCTGGCAGCGAGGCAGCAAATGGTATCCCTTTTTACTACTCACTTCCACACCAAGAGATACAATTTCAGCTCGTAGCAATTCATGGCAAAGTGCCAACAAGATTTCCATAGGAACAGAGTTTGGTAGTTTATGTGATCCTGCCAGGTGCATGCTATATAACATGGGAGAACATAAATGATTTGGATGCAGTGGGGAAATACAGCACAGCAGCTTTCCGTGAGAAACAGTTTAGATATTAATTCAGCAAGGAAACTAGCACCACATTCATTAGATCTTAACTGGATGTTTCTTCAAGTTAAAAGTATACACACATGCTTGAACACCTTGGCAGATGAGCCTTAAGAAAAACTATTTATTTTTTCCAGAGAAGTCTCATGTTCCAAAGGCTGCATTTTATGTTTGGCTTTGCATCTTCCAAAATTTATCTCAGAACTTTATATGGTCTCCAGGTTCTCCATTATTGAATACTCCAGCAGCAGTTTCTTACCAGTGTGCAAAACTCCATATAAGCCCTGGATGGCATCAAAGGGTTAGGGTTTGAAAAATGGGTAGCAACAAATAACAGGGAAATAAAATTCACACCATAAAATATTTATTATGAAACAAAAGTTTTTTTGACTTGTAAGAATCACTCAAATGCTCTTTTAAGAAATTTTTAAAAAATTAAACCGAACATTAACAATATTTTACTTATTTTACATGACATATAAAACACCACATCACAAATCATTTTTATTACAACTCAAAACATTTCCCTGTATATACATACATACACATTATTTTATTCCCTTTCAGGGTTAGCAAATTATGCAGAGCACAAAAAAGACCTTATAAATCAAAGAGATTAAAAGAATTACATAAAAAAGGAAACACAACTAAAAATTAGCTTACACCAATACTATTCATTTAATGTGTCCAGGCTTTTCTGTTTGAATACCATCCTTGCTTGCTTTTTATATTCATACGTTGTCTTTTGTTCCTTATACTTCACGTTTTTCTGAAAATCTCATCAATTCAAACCTAAGACAATTTTGTAGGTCTTAGCCTTTCTCTCAACCAATCATTCTTATTTCATAGTTCATTCTGCAATTGCACCCTCATTAATTCTCACTATCTGTACATACCACCTCAATATACTACATTCATACTGGTCACTCACTTTCATATTCAGTAACATTCATTCATCACTCATACATTTTAATGTTTCTTGTCTTGCTTTACCACAGTTCTTAAGTACATCACTCTTAATATATTGTGCATCTTTGAGGAATATTTTATTTTCTGCTTAGTGTTGAACCATTTACTAAGTTCCATTTATTCTCACGCGCGCTATTCTTCTATTGTATATCACTATTGTGACATTCAGAAACAATTTTCAATTCCATAATTCAAGCCTTTATCACATTTAATCTAAATCAACAAATATACAATGGACTTTCTCACATTCATACATTTCTCAATGAAAAGCATTTCTCCCAAGTAGTTGTAAATTAGTTTCTATAATACTTTCGATTTTAACTTACTTTTTTCCAAACAAGTAAACAAAACATTCACCTGATTTTCACCTAAGTTGCAGGACATGTGCAATGAATTTCAGGATAAGAAGGTGCAGCTCTATGCACTAAGAAGGAAGCCCAACTGATGTCAAACTGGACTTACTTCTAATTCTGTATATAAAGAATTGCAGCCCAAGACCATTAACTTTAGTTTCAGCTAGGAAAACTTAAATCTACCTCTGAGATGATAGCGAATCTAATCCAGTTAGCTCCAAAGCACTTCATATTTTTAAGCCAAATTGATCTGTTCAGACCAAAAAGGTCTTTTCAAGCTAAGAGCTAATTTATTAATCAAATACAATAATGTCACTGCTAATAAGCCTCTATAAGATATACTGTAGCACTAAGGTGACGAGATACTGTAAATGAGATCAGTTGGTACAGGACAATATAGTTTCAATTTAATGCCATTTAAACCTTTTAACTTTCATAAAGAACTATCCAATTTATCAAAAATGTTTTTACATGGATGTCTGTGGACTCTCACGTTCTCACTGTAACATTTTTACACTGTTATTGTTAATTTCTAATTCTTCTTATGGTTGCTAATTTAAATCTTCCTCTGGACTCCAATGTTGAAATTTGGGTACGATTTTCCAAGCATGTGATTATTTGGCTTGTTTTTATTCATATTAAATAGGAAGTCTCCCTTCTCAGGTCCATGTTAAGTCTTGATATAGACGTGGCTTTTGTATTGCATTCAGATGCAAAAGGAGTTAGGAACATGTTGGATGAAGTATTGACTACAATCCACAAATCTCACATTACTGGCATTCCCAAATGCAGTTTTCAAGGGATGCAGGAGCCTTTGTGAGCAAACACTGAAATTCACAGATTAGTAAAACAGATATTGGGACTTTTGTGGGCATTTTAATTGGAGTAATTTACTGTGATCTGAAAATGCCTGAGATAAATAATATTTCTGCATTGACCATGGCCATAATCCAAAGGACTGCACAGACATATTCATGCTCCTGAGGAGATAGGTCACAGTGGCTGACTGCTTAGGGAAAATATTATGAAAGGCAACTTTTATAGAGTAATGAGGACTTGCTATTTGGAAAAGGCGGTTATGAAATAAATCCCAGTTTCCTTGTTTCTGAAGGAGCATGGCTGGTTTAGTTTCTTAAATTCCAGTCTATAAATCGAAACTTCAAGTCCATTGGAAAATAAACATTATATGGCTAGGAAAAGAAACCATAGGAAGCTGCCACATGAAGTCAGATTATTTGTCCGTTGTTATGGCTCTCCAGATTCTCCAGCAGAAGATCTCTCAAATCAACTGCCGCTGAAATCAAGAGAAGGGAGGAGGAGGAAGATGATGTCAGGATATGAATATGGACTTCCTACAGTGGAATGACTACATTTTTACCACTGAGCTAACCAATAAGTTCCTAGGACTGACACTAACAAGCATTGCACCATTTAGCCTACTACTGTGAAGCATGATTGTCGGTACAGCAAATATGAAGAGTCATTGTACCTAGGACAAAAAAGGTAAAACAAGACACTCCTAAAATATTGTCTTGTCACATTACAAAATGTCTTCTATTCACTAGGCAAATACCAATGACTGGGAAGTACCTGAGGGGCATTTAATCACTTATTTATGCAAGTTTGGTAACAGAATTATCAGTGCCTCCTTCAGCATAATTCTTAAGCCATTATAAATTATACACTGGAATAGAGGCATTACCTAGAAATACCACTTCCAGAAACCTACACACTGTATCCAGTGAAAACCAGGAATAGATGCTGTCTGAAGCATAGGTTTTCCAACATTATTTACAAATTGTTGCTTTGTACAGTTTGTTGTTACTACTCCTTTGCTTGATGCACCATTGTGACTGGTTTGATTTCGTGCTTCCTTCCCTTCTTAAAAGTTACACAGTCACTGCAGGATACATTTTCTGTTCACTATTACTGTGGGGATATGGCGACTGAACTGGCCTGTACCCGCTCTGCAGGCTATCCAGGAAAGGTGGGACAGAGGCCATGGGCATGGAGTCATGTGGCACAGCATACCCCACGTACTGGGGGTGCAAATACTGCCCTTGGTGAGGCACTATCTGTGTGGCCTGTTGGCAGTTGAGTACTGAGAAATTAGTTGGCATGTTGACATATACATTATTCATGGTCCCCTCTGGTAAACAGCAGTTAGCTTGTGATCTGGTGGGGGCAGCCCTGGCACCAGAGTTGGCACTTGAACTGGAGCTGGCAGCTGTGCTTGATTGACGCGAGGATGATCCGCGGGAGGTGCTGGCACTTGGAATCATGGGGATTGTCTCCATTATCCTATTCCCTCCAGGAGCCCTGCTCTGCTGTGGTTCTTGCTTGGGACGCAGACACCGGCAACAGCAAGCAGCCACCAGGGATCCCAGAATAATGAATGCCACGAAAACAGACCCCACAATAAGGAATGGCACATATATAGGCACTGCCAAGGAGAAAAGAAAAAAACTTGTGAGGATTTGTTCTACCAGGGCAAAATATAGATTATACAATAGTGAGACACGTTCGGCTACCTTTTCTTACCTCCAGCAAGACAAAAGAAAACAAGGAATTGGTAAAGCAGTCTTCCCAACTTATTGAAGTCAAAGTATGCTGAACTATAATTCCCAAAATAACAAAGTATTATAGTTCAAAGTATGCTGAATTATAATTCCTAAAATAGCAGCGCCTGTGACTGATAATTAGGGGAATTCAATATACCTGGAAGGTTTGGAAAAACACTAGCTTTTTGAGTTGGTTCACAAAATCAGAAGTGCTGGCCAAAATTGCAACAAGCATCACAAGTTCTTCTCTCTTTCCCCCCCATCACTTATAACAACTGAAATAAATGACACAACATTATGCACTAATTTTCCTCTTACCATCCCATTTTATTGTTATTCCGCCTCCTCCTCTAGCTCCTGGCAAGACACTTGGAGATCTTATTTCATCTTGACAACTACTCTGAAATAGGTTGATTTCAGAGCCTGGCTTAAAGTTAGCTCTATAATCAGCTGGAGATCTGAACCTCAGTCTGTTAAATTCCACTGAACCTAACTTAGGTAGACATATCTATAATTGCACTATTCAAAGCAAAGATTAATCGTTAATAGTGATTTGTTTAAAAAATTATGTACTCATGTAGTATGATTTCTATTAATGTCAATGTGACTTGGACATATACTGTATACAATTAAGTTAGGTTGAGCCCCACTCCTCTTGAATCTAGAGAAATTGTACTTTGTTGTTACTAATCGGAAGGGGTTTGCCATCGTCTTCTTTCAGATTCACCCTCACACAAGTGTAAATGAAATTAATCACTTCATATGCACTCAATGTGCACTTTAAACTGCATATTACAGAAAAAACTGTAATATGCAGTTTTTTCAGGAATAGAAGAAATAAGGTCAAACACAATTCCTGTTCACAATATAAACACAGTATCAGGTTTCAGTTTGAGTTCAATAATACTTCCAACTCTGTTTACTATTCTACTATTTTACTATTATGCTACTTAAATTGTAGTTGGCTACTTTATGGCTTATTGTGCCCTGTGATCATAGCATTAATTAAGGAAGATGATTAAAATCTGGAGGGAGGATAGGAATTAGAACAGTGATGACTAACCTTTTTCACTTCATGTGCCAAAAGGGGGTTGGGAGGGTCGCGCATGTGTGCCCACACCCATAAGGAGGCCCTCCAGAGGCTTGAAACCACCCATTTTCCAACTTCCGGTGGGACCGGAAGTTCCGGTTTTTTGTCCTCCACAGGCTAGAGCCTTTCTAAGAGTCTGTGGAGGGCAAAAATGGCCTTCCCGACACCCACCCCCCTGGAGGCCCTCCTGAGGCCAGAAAACACCTGTTTTTTGACGTCCGGTAGGCCCGTTTTTCGCCCTGCAGAGCCTTTCTAGGAGTCTTGGAGGATGAAAACGGCCCTCCCAATCTCCCCACCCCCCGAGGCCAGAAAACACCTACTATTCTGGATTTATTTATTTATTTGCTTATTTGTTTATTTTTAGGTAAACACTGAATGGAGAGAGTCCGTGAATAAGAGAAAAACCTAGAAGAGGGACCCCCACCCCCCACTCCAAAAAAGATGTTTCTACCTGACAGCCTCTATCCCAACTTTCAGCAAACATGGTATCTTCCAACTGTGGAGGAATAAAAATTCTTAAACCAATTCATTGATGATGAAACATTTGATAGATCAACAAACTCTTGAATCCAACCTCCAGAACAATCAGGTCCCAAGAATATCAATTTTCTTCTGTGCCTAGCTACACAACAGAAATAGGATGACCTTAACTAGGCTGTCAGGCTTGGTTAATATTTTGGTGGGACACCATCAAGGAATGTACGGTATACCACTTCCATATGATTGCCAACCTTACAGAGTTAGAATTAGAGTTAGGGTCAAGATTGACATATGGGATATTGGTGGCTTAATGTGAGATCTCTGTGAAACTGCTAGCAACTAGAACTGTGGAAGGCACCATTCTGAGAAAAAACACAGTTGTTTAAAGCAGTGGTCCCAACCCCCAGTCAGGATGGGTAGAGAGAAAGTAATTGGTGTGAAGTGACAATGTATAGTTTCTGTGGCTGAAAGAGGATTAAAACCTGACTTCTCAACTTTTGTCCAACCATACCTTAACCAACATACCACAATAGTTCATTACATTGTTATGTCATAGCTAGCTTCTGCTTAAAAGTGTCCCACTCCAAATCTTCATGACTTTTACTGTCTACTGTATTCATAATTAACTGCACAATCCAGCAAGGGAGCATTCTTTTATATCTATGCCCTAACAGGATATTACTTTTTTGGATTTTATCTTATTTTAGTTTATTGACAAGTTGTTTTCCACTATATCTTCTTAAAAACTAAAAGAAGGCCTCCCACCATCACTTCTTTGACAATATGCCGTTTACCATACCAATCATTAATATTACAGCAACCACTGTGGCATCCTCATGGTCATGTGATCAAAATTTGAGCATTTGACAGCCAACAAGCATTTACAAAATGTATTTACAATAGTTGCAGCATCCTGGGTTTATGTGATCATATTTGTGACCTTCCCACTGGCTTCCAAAAAACAAAGCCAATTCACTTAATGACCACTCAGTTCACTTAATGTCAGGTGTGAAAGGCCAGATCCACAAGTGAAGATTCAATCAATCTGATTTATTACTAAACTCCTATGAACTGGTGGGACCTGCTTAGAGTTAGATATGGGTCAACAGCACTGAAGGGAGGGATTGGACTTCATCTGCTTGTGGATTCTAGGCCGATTACCCCTTTTCATTCCACCCCCAAGGTTATGCCATCTCTTCTTGTACACTTAGCAACTTCAGTGATTCACTTAACCAGGGCAAAAAAGAGCATAAAATTGGGTGCCTTGCTTACCAACAGAAATTCTGGTCCCAATTTTTGGTCATAAATTGAAGATTACCTGTACTTTAAATATATATTCCAGTCTGTTTCCAGTTGGGTAGTTCAATAAGATCTTAACTGCATTTTTGCTAAAAAAATAAATAAATCAAGGGATGGCAACAGATCTTATACGCTAAAAGTTAGACGAATTGGGCGAAATGGTACTAACTCCCATCTAAATGACTGCAGCTTAAAACCTAGACATCATCAACTTAATTAGTTGCCACTGGTCATGTGCTTACACCTATGAAAACTTTTTCATGTCTCTTTTTATGACTGTACCTTTTTCAATTCCTGCTCTTAGTGCACAAAATTATAGTAACATTTTCAGTTGCCTTCTGCACCATGATATTCTACATGCTGTTGAATTATCATGCATTGCTCAACCCTGAACCTTAAGTTTTGTTCCTTATACCATCCGTCTTGTCAACTCGCATGATTCTGATTTTTTTGCCATGTATATGTATACATTCAAAATAGACTACGATGTTTCTCTGTGTCATATATGTGTGTGGGGGTGGGTGGGGGGTGTATATGCATAATGGTTATCCTCTGAGAGCTGAATGCAATGAAATTTCATTTTAATGTATGCGGATTAGTGTACATTTAAAGTAACAATATTCTATTCTATTCCTATTCCATTCTCTTCTTCTATTCTAAAGCCATTTATTGCAATTCAGAAAACATCCCAAAATAGTGATTTCTCACACTGAAAAGTCTGCTGAGTATAAATGTTGTAGAATGTAGAGACTGTTTTCTTGGATTATTTGGATCCCAAAAGTTTAGGAGCAATAAATAATGAGGACATTGACAGATCAAAGCAATAAATGGAGCTTTATATGTGAATGGATGATGTTTTTTTATGCATTGTGGTGATGGTACAATAATTTTAAGAAATTTTGAGGGAAGCAGCTTTGAAAAACTTTTCTGGAAGTTTCAGATAGTTTCACAGGTGGGGTACTTGTAGATATATATCACAAGAGGCTTGTTTTGAAACTACTTTTCTTAAACTTTAAACAAAGGCAAGTACTGTATAAAAGAATTCCTGAACTTAGAATAACTATACAAATATTAACATTGAATGTGTTTGGCAGAATGCTCTAAACTTCTCTTGCTATGTGATTGAATACAAAGAAGCTAAATAAAATGCATTTCAATTTAAACTACATGTTTTCCATCGCATCAATGATACCCATATGCATGCAAATAACTCAAGCACTTTGTGTTAAATGAGAGCCTGTTCTTAAGTCACTTTCAAGTTCTCTACATTTAATAACTTGAGATTTTTAAACAATATCATTATTCCATTCAAGAAATTATCATTTTTGTGTCACAACAAATATATGCACATATGATATGAATTAAGAACCCATATAAGGCTCTGGATATTTTCCAGAGGAAAATACACAGAGGTCTTACTGCTGAGTCAAGTAAACAGGTAGATCTGTTTTGCCTGCATCCTGGGCGTCAAGATGGAGCTAGATCTGGATCTAAACCCTGAGGTCCAAGATCCCCAAAGAGAATCAAGGAGCAGAGGAGAAGCAGGATAATCTGGATCTGGCATTAGCACCCAGCCTGAAACATCCAAATTATTCAACAAGTTAAGAGTCCCAGATTGGCTGACTGGGCAAGTACCAGTGATGAATTCCAGAATATAATGGGTACTCCTCATCATATTTCTTCATTATTGGAAATAATATCTTCCATAATAAATGCATATTCCAAAGCAATATGGTGCTCATTGTAATAAACCATAACACGACTAATGCAGGTAGTATTAGGTACAGTTCTCAATTTACAACAGCTTATTTAGTGACTGTTTGAAGTTACAACGGCACTGAAAACAGTGATTTATGAAAGAGTGATTTATGACTTGTTTTCCACATTTACGACCGTGGCAGCACCCCCGTGGTCATCAAAGTCCAGATGTTTCAATATTTATGTCCCAGGGTCATGTGATCCCTTTGTGATCACTCACAAGTAAAGTCCATTGGGAAGCCACTTAACAACCAGTTACTAACTGAACAACTGCAGTGATTCACTTAACAACTGCGGCCAGAAAGTGAGGGCAAACTTAACAACTGTCTTGCTTAACAACAAACATTTTGGGCTCAGTTGTGGTCATAAGTCGAGGACGACCTAAACACAGGCTATCTAAAAGAAATACAGGTAGTCCTCGACCTATGACCACAATTGAGCCCAACATTTCTGTTGTTAAGTGAGACGTTTGCTAAGTGAGGTTTGCTCCATTTTACGAACATTCTTGCCAGTTGTTAATTAAATTGCTCCAGTTGATTAGTTAATAACCCCGTTGTTAAGTGAACCTGGCTTCCCCATTGACTTTGCTTGTCATAAAAGGCAATCCACATGACCCGTATGGAGTGATATATATGCATCAGTTGCCAAGGGTGTGAATTTTGATCACATGATCATGAGGACACTGAAAAGTTGCAACTGTGAAAGTGCCCTTGTAACTTTGGACGGTCATTAGAGGAACTGTTGTAAATCGAGGACTACCAGTGGTGGGATTTAAAAAAAATTTATTACCGGTTCTGTGGGCGTGGCTTGGTGGGTGTGGCAGGGGAAGGTTACTGCAAAATCCCCATTCCCTCCTCACTCCAGGGAAAGGTTACTGCAAAATCCCCATTTCCTCCCAATCAGCTGGGAGTCGGGAGGCAGAGAATAGATGGGGACAGGGACAGTCAGAGGTGGCATTTACCGGTTCTCCGAACTACTCAAAATTTCCTCTACCGGTTCTCCAGAACTGGTCAGAACTTGCTGAAACCCACCTCTGACCTGTACGCACAAGCCTCCCATCCAAAGGGAAAAGAGGGGTTTAACTTGAGGGAAACTTCAACGGGAGAAGAGCGGTGCCATTGTGGGAGTCTCAGGTTCCCCGTTCCGTACCTGCCGCGCTGTCTGGCATATCTTTGTCCGGCCGGCCGTGCTCGGCTCCGCCGTGTTGCCGGTCGTTGTCGCACATGCCCTGATCCAGGCGGACCTCCGGGCGAGAGCAGCAGTAGCGAAGCGCGCAGGTGCCGCAGCAAATGGTGGCGTCGCCGTCGTCGAAATGCTCCGGACACTGGAAACCTTCCCGCCACGACGCCCCATCTTGCCAGCCGTGGCAATACTCGCCGCTAGCCAGCGCCCCCCGCGCCCTCAGCCCGACCACCACCACCAGCAGCAGCAGCAGACGAAGAAGCCGCCCTCCCGGAGCCGCCAGCAGCTGCCAACGCCGGCCCCGCCACATGGCACCGCGAGGCGGGCGTCCTGCCCCCGATCCCGAGGCTCCGTTCAACGACGCAAGGCTGCCCCGTCCCCTTCTCTCGCTCTCTTTCTTCTGGCTGCCTGGATTGACACAGCGGCCGCGGAAGTTCGTGCGCCCGCGCGCGAGAACAAGAAAAGCGAGGCAAATTTCGACAGGCAGAGAAGCCGGTCTGAGGAAGGCGGGCTCCGCGGGGAAGTCAGGCGTAGCGTGCCAAGGGGGGTGGAGGGGAGGGAGGTGGTGCTGCTGGCTAATAGACGACCCCTCAAGTGCCAACTGGTTGTCACCTCGCTGCAGCAACTGGCTACGAACAGTGTGTGTGTGTGTGTTTGTGTGTCTCTCCCTGTGAGAGAGAGAGTGGGGGTGTGGGGGGTGTGGAGAGGCCAAAGGACAAGAGCCTGAGGTCTGTCGAAGGGTTTGGCCTGAGGTAAAACAGCCCCGCAAGTCCACCCGCTCCTGGCCGACCCCCACGGGAGGCGGAGAAGCCCTGTGTGGGAATCCAAAGCCGTCGCTCGGAGACGCCGGGTCTTCTAGCCCCACTGGGTCGCCCCCGCGAACTCTTGGCCGTCGAGGAACTTCGGCATCTCGCGTGGGGACTTCCTTTGTCACGAAGTCCGAGGGGAGACCCCGCAGACGCTGGGAAACGCGGCCGCCACTAAGGCGGAACCCCCCCCCCCCGAGTGGCGCAGCTCGACGAAGCTACACCATAAACTTCTCCCAGCCGTGTGAGGAAGGGAAACGCCGTCG
>JANHFK010005537.1:8428-29235 GCA_036250565.1 Sibynophis collaris | reverse complement strand
GCCCTTTTCTCCATTGCAGCGCAGCGCCCAGATCCACTTGGATAGCGGGGTAGTGGTGCTAATTTAACAACCGGTTCTCCCGAACCGGTGCAAACCAGCTGAATCCCACCACTGTGTATATGTGTTTGTATACATACTATATGTATGAATGTCTGCATCTGTGTGTGTAGATATACTTTAATTGCCTAATCAACTCTTGAAGATCAAGCTGTTATTAAAAGCACAGGAGGGGTAAATGCGGTGCCTTTGCCCTTTTCCAGAACCATTTGTAACCATGCTAACTTTATTTAATGTTAAGTACAATAATCCCAATTCAAATAGGAAAAGAAACTGAACATGAATCAATGCAAAAGCTGATTTTGGTGGAAACATGCAGTATTGCTTTACTGAGTCTGGGAAGAGGAACTTTTGCTGAAGAGGAGCTGAAGCATTGGAACCATACAATAATTAGTCAAAAGTGGAATTTGGATGGTATTTCACTGTTTTCTAGGATAGTGCTGAGCCTTACCTGTGTAGTTGACTGTCTCTTATCAGTGCCTACCAAACAGAAAATAAAAACAGCTTAGACAAAGTACAGCACATATTACATTTAGGAATCTGTTTTGTGCTAGCATTTTTATCTTTAATGACTGCAAGACACTCCACTATACATTATATACGTATATTATACAGGTAGTCCTCAACTTACAATAGTTCATTTAGTGACTGTTCCAAGTTACAACGGCACTGAAAAAAGTGACTTATGACCATTTTTCACATTTACGACCATTGCATATAAATATGACTCATATTGATGACGGTTGTAGTGTCCTGAGGTCATGTGATTCCTTTTTGCAAATTTCTGACGAGCAAACTCAATGGGAAGCCAGATTTACTTAACAACTGGGTGTTACTAACTTAACACCTGCAGTGATCCACTTAACAACGGTGGCAAGAAAAGTTGTAAAACGGAGCAAAACTCACTTTACAAATGTCTCACTTAATAATATTAATGTTAGGCTCAATTGTGGTCGTACTACCTATATTAACAATGAGGGCTAAATTAATCTATTTTGTGCTAGATTTCTTTTGCCTCTAACAACTGCAGGGCAGTTCAGTGGGAAGAAACTACGATCTTGGTAACCATTTGACAGATGGGAAGAAACTGTGATAACTTGGTTGCTTGGTTAGGCCCTGAACGTCTCAGCCCTAGTAGCCATTATGCCTCTCCCCTACTGTCAAACAGGTCTTACCATTAAAAACTTTCTTCTAATGTTTACTTCCAAACCATTAAGCCATGTACATTTCTTATTTATTAACTGAATGTATATTTTGCCTTCCCTACAAAAGTGCTTCTAATAACTAAAAACAAAATAAATGTTGTTGTTGTTGTTGTTTTTATAAAAGAAAGTTTTATTGGTTTTTACAGTAAAGGGGAGGGAAAAATACCAAGTAAAATCTTAACATTAAAATACAATATTGAGTAAGGATAATTCAAATAATTTTTAGGGAAAAACAACTGGGCCATGGAGGTAATACATTCTGCGATATAGTAAAAAAGTTTTAAAACTATTCAGGCATCTGCTCAGTACAAACATTTTAAAATACATTGTCCAATTCAGCAACCTTTCATAATAAAACAATACCACTTCCCACCGATTTTCATTTTTTTTCATATGATCTGAGTTTCTTAAGCATTGCCCCTTCGCCCTCGTCTTGGGGAGCCCCGGCCCCTCCCACGTCCCAACAAAATAAATGTTAAAAGTATAATAGCTAAAATAGATTAAGCAAGTATTGGCGAACCTTTTTGGCACCGAATGCAGGTTTCTTCCAGTTTCTTCCGTTTTCTGGCTCTCCTGTGTGCGCAAAGACCAGCTGGCTAGCATGTATGTACGCACCAGAACCCGGAAGAGCAGCAGGCGTCGGCTGGTGTGCCCAGAGAGATGGCTCTGCGTGCCACATCTGGCACGCATGCCATAGGTTCGCCATCAAGAGATTAGGGGATGCTGATCTGAAGTTATAGAGCTAGCTCTTCATAGGAGCAGACGACATGTTACACAGTAGGTCTCTAACCCGATCTTTGGATTTGTTTCGCCTGTGATGTTTGAACATGGTCTGTGATTTTGTTGAACTACAATTCCTTGATCTATTCACCATTGACCATGGAAAAATGATAGGTTGGCCATCTCTTGTTTAATAGCAGAAAAGAGGACTTCTTGATTAGAGATGAATGCTTTGGCGGAGTGGAAGAAATACTTCACCCTCTTGGACTGTCCATGCCTTACATTGCGTCCAAAGAAAGCTGGGAAGAAAGTTAAACATCTGTGTTGCTCCAATTTAAAATATATATATAAAGTCTATTCCCACATAGAGGGCAATTTAGCCTTCAGACAGCAGTTCAATGTTTTAGCACATTTTGAAGATTAATAAGAGTTTCAAACTTTTGGTTGACATTGCGGTGAGAACGGCTGGAAAATAGCAGAGCTCCACCCTGCTCTGTGAAATGGCAGCTACCGCCAAGGTTCTTTTAGAAGCAATGCTAGGGCAACACCTTGAGTTTCTGTGCTTTGCTGTCATCTTCCAAGCTTCAGTGGTGTATATCGCTGTGGGTAGAATGAGAGTATTGAACAGTCAAGACTTCTGTTGCAGACTTCAAGTTGCAACAGTCAAGACTTCTGTTGATGAAGACCGGGACTTCCGATTGATGTTGTGGTGAGAACGGCTGGAAAATAGCAGAGCTCTGAAATACAGCTGGCAACTGCTTGCTGGGAGACCCTATGGGGTTGATCCTCCCTGGAGGGGAGGTGAAGAAAGGAGAGGTGCTTCGTTGATCGCAAGGAAAAAGCAATTTCCTTGCTGATCTGAAGAAAGCTGTCCTGAACAGCAGCAGGGATGACAGCCATTTTTGGTCAGTCACAGGCTGGGACAACCGGGACACTAAGATCTTGTGCTGGAGCAGTGTGTGGACAGAACAGTGAAACTGGGTGGGAAAATTTCCAACTATTTCCTTAGTTTTTAGTTATTGGGATATTAGAGGTATATTAATTTGTTACAAAATGACCCAGCAGGAGACAATAAAGTTTTATAAGAAATGTTAGAAATAGTGACAAAAAACTATAAGAAGTTGATGGGAATATTTAAAGATAAAGATGTGAAAGTAGAGGGCATTCAACAAATGGTTGGAAAAGATGAATATGCTACACAGAAGACAGCTGAGAAATTAGAAGGAATGGTGGAGGGTAGAATGCAACATAAACTTCAAAAAGATAAAAATAAGTTAAAAGGAGAGAAAAATACTGAAAAGACAGCAATGATTAATACTAAAAATCAAATAGACAATCCCTTAAGAGCTAATAATAGAATAGAGGGGAAAAAGGAGGCACTCACAAAAACAAAGAAAGGGTTATGGATGGATATTCAAAAGACGCAGCAAAAGAAGATAAAGGATAAGACAGAGGGAATAATCAGTTTGCGTAAAAATGTTAGAAAGACATATAGCATTCCAAGAGAGAAATAATAAGAGAATCACCCAAAAAATCAATAAATGATGAAATTCTAGAAAAGCTGAGAGATGATGGATAGAGAAACAATATTTTGTAAGGTAGTAACAATATTGAAAAACAATAGAAATAAGTAGAAAGTTTAAATTGGGAAAATCGTAGCACACACATATATATAATAGAATTTATTATAAATACAGATATATTAAGATTAGGAGATGGAAGACTAAGTATATTTAAAAGTATTGGAAAAAATATATTGGAAAATATATTTATATATTTATATATATAAATATATATCTAGAGGACTTAGAGATATAAACTTGGGACTGATTAGATCTTACTGATAATTGGTTTTAATGGCGTTTATAGAAAGTTGAGATATTGAAAATGTGATGGAACACTGAGTAACATCTATAATATCAAAATGTTAGAAGTTAATAAGTATATAAAAGAATATATTACAATTATAATGAACACATTAAGGTTAGAAGTTGGAAGATAAAAAATTTGTATAGGTAATTGTATTATTATTGTGAACACTGTGTGAAAAATATGTTAACCCAGTCATTACACTGTCCACAAGAAATGTTGGTTGTTAAAGAAAAACTGCAAATAAAACTTTTATATATATATAAAAAAGATTAATAAGAGTTTTGGTGTAGTTTACAGAAACATATAGGAGCCTCTTATAGTAATGTAGAGTTTTGTATGGAAATGGGAAGCAAAAATCTAAGATACTATAGTTAGCCATTCAGAATTTTGATTTACAACAAGCAAGTGCTTTTATGCATTTATATTATCAACAGGGAAATAACCTGGTAACCACTGCCATCTAGTGGAAATGTAGGTAAATGGTAATACCCAGCTATAAAGCTTGTGCTTCAAAGAAAATTGACTTCTTCAAAAAAATGTTTTATTTAATATACCAACCACATTTTGGTGAAATTTTAGGTTGATTCGTTTTGTTCTCCTTTTTGCTTAGAATTAATATATTCCTATTATTTTACACAGGTAGAACTTCATTTCCTTGAGGCCATCTAAGACTTCAGATATTTCTTACAAATATACATTTCACAACAAACTTGAACTTTTAATGATACTGGCTAGATTAGAACTGTTAGATTTAGTGGATGAGAATTCCTGCCTGTAATAAAGAAGTAAGGCTCAGAATGCTTTCCTCAAGTCTATAAGTGTTGGGACAAGAGTATTGAAGATATACTTATAATCAGTAATAAAATTACTGATGATAAAACCCACTGGAAAAATTAAAGTAAATTTCAGGATGGATCTTGAACAAAGCAGTATGTTCAGTTCCATTCACTGACCCAGTTTGTTCTTAGTTTGAACTCACAGGAAAGGCAAACTGAATTTAAGAAATGTCCCATATTTAACAAAAAAATTATTATCAGATTTTATAGGTCATAACCAGTACTATGAATTGTAATTGCAAAATACAGTGGAAGCGATTGCAACAGAAATATTACTTTTCTTTAGCACCACCTGCTTGTCAACAACCAGTCTCCGCATTCTGAGAGCTGCAGTTTTGGGGAGCGATAGGCAGCCCCAACAATAATCTAATCTTGTGTTTATGATGGTGTGATAGAAATAGCAATAACACTTAGACTTATATGCCACTTTACAGTGCCTTTACAGCCCTCTCTAAGTAGTTTACAGAGTCAGCATATTGCCCCCAACAATTTGGATCCTCATTTTACCCACCTTGGAAGGATGAGTCAACCTGGAGCCTGGTGAGATTCAAACTGCCAAATTGCAGGCAGCCAGCAGTCAGCAGAAGTAGCCTGCAGTACTAACTCTAACCACTGTGCCACCGTGGCTCTTCTGTGATTCTGTCATCAAGGCTTTTGCAGCTTGCATATATAGGCAGAGCTAGGCAAAGGACTCCTGGCAATGACCTTCACCAGCTGATCATTCAGAGTTGTCATAATGGGCTGGTGATTTTTGAACAAACTCCATCTTGTTTGGATTCAGTTTGAGCTTGTTTTGTCCTCCATTCATTCTCTCATTTCTGCTACACTGGGTTAAAAACATCCATAGCATTTTCTGCTCAGTCTGGCCTCAATATAAATTACTGGATATCATCTATATATTGATGACTGATCTTTCCAAGCAGATTCATAGATGGCTTGAACAACATGGGGGAAACTAAGTAAAAGCCTGTAACATCACAGACGAAAATGGCCAAAGGTTTGGATTTAGTAGTTAGTCCTCGACTTAACAACAGTTCATTTAGTGACTGTTCAAAGTTACAATGACATTGAAAAAACTTATGACTTATGACTGTTTTTCATACTTACGACCGTTGCACCACCCCCATGGTCACATGATCAAAATTCAGCTACTTGGCCACTTATGGTTGCAGTGTCCCGGGGTCAATGGGGAAACCAGATTCACTTAATAACCATGTTACTAACTTGATAACTGCAGTGATTCACTTAACAGCTGTGGCAAGAAAAGTCAGAAAATGCAGCAAAATTCATTTAACAAATGTTTCGCTTAGCAATAGAAATTTTGGGCTCAATTGCGTTCAAGGATTACCTATAGTAGAATAAAGGAGACCTAGGTTCATGGCCAGATTTGGATGTAGAAGCTCATGGAGGTCTTTGGACCAGTCACTGTCTCTTAGTCCCAATTTATGTCATAGGATTGTTGTTGAAAAAGAGTAGGTTTAATACTATGCTTAAATATAAACATATATGAAATGCAAATACTAATAAACACCAGCTGAAACCTTTCACTTAGAAATAAGTGAGACCATCGTCGAACAGTGAAGATTAGACCCTGGGTGGAAGTTGTCCAATATGGCTGGATCAATAGATGGCTTATTCAAGAAAAGGTGCATCATCATCTCTATCATAGCAACAGAGACTACATGTTTCCTCAAAGAAGCATTAATCACTTTGATCCAATAAATCACTTGCCTCTCTTGACTAGCCAAAGGAACAAGAAGGGCCACTGATCCAGCATGTAGGTGACAGTGCTCACGTTGCCAAGATCGCTGTTCATTTCATTTTGCTAGTAGTAGACCAGGTCAAAAAATAGGCGAGGCAGAGATTCCAGAAATACCCTTTATTGTACAGTAGTAAGGTAAAGGCAGCATCTTGAAAACCTGTCCAGGTTTCTCCTTTTTGTACTAAACAAAATCAAGATGCAGTTATTTTTTTCTCCTCACATTTTCTTCCTTTTTAGGACTTTCCTGCAAGTCCCTTTTGGTAGCTCACACATGCTTTCCCTATCCAAAGGTCCGCTCTAATTTATTTCCTATCCCCTAAGCCAGCTCCTTCATTTTGCAAGGGGCAACTCAGATTCGGCAGACTGGAGAAACTACTTGGAGTAATCACTGAAAATATTATTTTCCTCTCAGGGTTACAGAAATTGACTATAGATATGTGCAGACTGATCCACTAAATTACTAGGAAAATCTTAAAACAAACAGGATGCACAGGGCTTTGAGGGAGACAAACTGAACCCCCATTCTTATAGAGCTTGATGGTACCAACAAGCTGTATGCTGACCATAATAAACCTCACATTCTTCCAATGTCATATCCACAAATTATCCTATATTCACTCCACTGTTCAACTTCTTTCCTTCTCCCAATACCAAGTCCTCATTTGTCCTCTACCAGGGTTTGAATTACCAGAATCACTGACATGCCAAAATCTTTTTGCACCATTACAATGAGGGAGGGGTTGAATTCAATAAATGGCAAAATATTAAACTTCTTTGATAACTTGACAGTATTTTCACACGGTCAGCATGGTGGGAAAAAAGCCCTTATCATTTCATCCTTAAAGCTGATCATTTTAAAATGTCATTTTGGTTTTTAATCCACCCTATAAAATAGACTAGGCTGAGAATGTTTAATTCAATAAACTTGATAGATCAGATTTTTGAACCCTGCCTCATTTCCTTCTGACAACCTATTTTTTCCTCGGTTCCCCACATACTGCTAGTATTTCTCAACCTCAGCCTTTTAAGATGTGTTCAACTCCAAGCTCAATGGAGAATTCTGGGAACTGAAAAGCAATGTTCTAATAATCTTAAGAGCTATTTGATAATGTAAAAGAATCTTACTGCTGTAATGGGTTCTTTCTAGATGTATGTAAAAGCTAGCCAGTCTATTACTGATGTTGTAGTTACAAGATTGCTAAATTGAGTTGGCCTAAGCAATCTCTAAGATTATCTTCCGGTACTAAAATTCTAATTGTATACACTAATACTTTTTTCCTTTATCTACAGTGATTTTTCAAGTTCTAGTTTAGATGATTTCCTGACACTTGGTATTTCAAGTTTTTAGCTGGAGTTGCCAACACTAAATTTGAACTTCTTAATCCCACACACAAACATCCACATATATAGTGTGTTCCTTGAAAATATGAATTGTATCGCTATATAAACTATCTACTAGCAAACTTTTTTTTTTATCTCACTCAACAATCCTGGAAAAGCTACATGGGATTTCAAAATAATTTACACAATCAAGAAATCTTCAGAATCTTTGAAACACTTCATGCAAAGCATGAAAAATCCAGAGCATCTGTTTCACAGAAAATGACTAACCAGTAATGAGAAATTGTTCTGTGCAAATTCCACTAACTAGGAGCTGAAGAAGCGATGCATTTTCTGGATGAACTCCATTAAAACAGAACACAAATACTTCACTTTTACAATCCAGCTATAAATTAAAAGTTACATCACTTCAACCTTACTTGAATCTAACTATATAGCAAAGGGGAAAATTCATTTTTTTATTATCATGTCTTAGTTGTCTCTATATATGTGTCATCTACATGAAAGACAAAGTGAATTTCAATATAAGCAAGAATTCTGAAAGATGTATTGATTTAAGTGACACATCCCATTCATAGAACAAAATGTCACTTTTTAAATGGATTGGATTGGCATATTATTAAAACTAATAGTATGCCAATTAATTTAAAGTATTTATCAGTTAATCCATACACATGCTCTCTCTCTCTCTCTCTCTGTATGTGTATCTATGTAGGTAGGTATATGTATGTATATATATATATATGTGTGTGTATATATGTGTGTATATATATATAGAGGCCAAAATATTAGTGTCCAAAGAAACCATGGAATGTGATTTTATGCCTTAGAGAAAACAAGAAAGTCAAGTTATTAAGGCAAATGTCAATGACATACTTCCTTCAAACAATTTTATTATTTGAGAACAAAAAGTGGCACACACAAAGACAGCAGCACTGTTAAAAAATAGTTTCACAAATTATATACAGTAAAGAACTCAGTGGTTTAACACTGTAATTGTGTAAAAAGCCGTAACATACATATATCAGGGTCTACTAACTTTAACTGAAGCGCAACACAATACAAATTTAAAACGAAAGTCACTTAACCCTCCTTAATTCAACAAAAATTAAAAACCTCCTCCTTCCACAATGAAAAAAGAAAATAAAAACCTTCAAACTTTGGTGCTATTCACAAACAATATGAAAAGCCTTGTGCTAAATAGGCTCTGAATCTATCGCATTCAAAACTCACATTTGGCCAGTCAACTCACCCTTGCATGACATAAAACATTCGGAACTTACAAAAATAGTACTGAACTGAAGCAGCCAACTTCATAACCAGGATATATACATACACCTGTTTGTTTTTGAAAGGTGCCTCAGTCAAATTGCGAACATTTATTTGAGTTATATACAAAATATTCTCTGTGTAAAAAGGTTAGACTTCACCAAAATTCTGTACACACGTGCTGTAGAGATTTACAATCTGACCCTTTAAAAAAAAAAAGGCCCTAGCAACAAACCCTGTGGAACTAAATGGGGTCAGCGCTAGCAACACAGTTCAAGGACTGGGGTTCTAACCCATCATTTAAGGCAATAAATATTCCTGTTGCTTCTCTTTAAACATTTGCGTAGTTGGGAATACAGCTCAACATGCAACAATACTATAAACTCAACTTCAGAGTAAGAATTGTTCCGCTGAAATTGTCTGAAAACAAATTATTAATTAGCAAACATCTTTCATCCTATGATTTGTAAGCTAGCAAGAAACCTGCTATCCACTTAAGATAGGCAAGCATCAACTTCAGATTAGAGATTTTATGCATCTGTTTGGAATGGTGCAATTAAGGACAGTCGGTCTTCCTCATGATGGTAGAAAAATCCCTCAGCATAAATTGAGTAAATCTGGTTTACAAAGGCAATTTCTACTTGGATGAACTGTATAACATGAGAAAAAAAAGTCCAGGGGAAATGCTGCAGCAAATTAGATTTGCAGGCAATTTTATCCAGCTTTACTCTCCTGATAAATTGCCGCAGAGTCATGTACGACAATTCTCTGTCCATGTTAAACTATGGGCAGTTTAACCAATCACTCACATGAACTTTTTATCCAAACTGAGGCCATTCCAAAATTCTCAAAAAGCCTTCTGAAGCCTTTCTCTCTAAAGATAGATCACGATAGTTCAGAAACAAATCCATATATAATGCTTATAGTGAACACCAAATTCCGTTATAAATGCTTTGAATGGAAGGAAAAATGAAATAAAAAAGAGAACCCAAACAGGCCACAATATCTTACATGCAGTAGATATTACAACTGCTCTTGCATATGCTAACAGTATTTAAGGACATGATAGAATACCCCAAATTCGCACTTAGAAATAACTCACATGGTTTGAAATGCATTATATATAATTCATATACGTGAGTATTCATTTATACTGTATATATTTACATACATATACACCAAACCACCCTGATGTTTTTAAAAGGCCATATCACAAAACAGAAGATATGGATTTAAGATTTTGAATATTAGAATATACTTTCACTTTAAAAAGAAACCAAATATGTATACCTATGTATGGTGTAAATCATATTGACAAAAATAGTTTGTTACTAATATTACATTACATTAAATAGATGGTTTTATAAGTTTCCTTAATAATTACATATATAGAAGACAAAGAAGCTTTGATTCACAAAAAATAGATAGCATTTGTAACAATTACAGTTTTTAGCCCAGAATGGGAAGAAGTAGCAAAATGTTATAAATCTCCAAGGACACAGAGCACCTACTATATCAGTTTAAAAAAATATATATTTTCAGGATGAACTAAATGAAAGCATTGTCCTTTTTTTTCACCTGACCCTATCCCACCTAGCCTTTTTTTCATATTTATCTTTTCCCCCTTTTGTTTCCAGCTGGGGGTTTCTTCAGCTGGAGAAGTTGTCCTCCTGTACCAAAGCTTGCAGAGGCTGGATTGGACACCCCAAATGTCAGGCCAGCAGATGCTGTGATGCCAGGATTGCTGAAGTTAAACCCAGATGTACTCGAATTGCCAAAGCCTTGTAAAGGAGGGGAAAACATTTCAAAGTGAACAGATGTGATTACATAAAGGACAAAGGATTTTGAGTTTTTTAAGCGTGAAGTGCAATTTGAAAATGCTGCGGATTCCTTGCTGCCTGATATGCTACATAGCGTGGGAAGTTCAAATACTAAAAATAATGCTAAATGAAGTGTAAGCTATATAATATAGATAATATTATTGGGAGGCTGAAAGAAGCTAGTATTATGTCTCTTCAATTTTACCATGAGCGGAACATAGGTTTATCGGATTTGAAATTTTAATTTAAAGAGACATTAAACTTTTCAAATTAACTTTAACCTTTAGCTCAAAAGCAATGTAACTCAGAAGCTTATAACTTTATCACAAGGCAAAATAACAGAGTCAATCTTTGATACTTGAAGGCCTCTATATTGGCTGGAATCATAACTCCCTTAATTCCCAGTGAGCCTGACTAATTCAAATTTTTGGGAATTGCAATCCTATTTCCTGTACCAGGAAAGTTTCTAAGTTTATTATGTGGGTGGGATGTCTGGATAGTGATCTGGAAAAAATGCTTCAAACACTGAGCAAGCAGAGCACTTCTCTTCCAATCAATAAAACTGCTCAACTATTTTTTAATCTTTTCTGCAAATCTGGAAAAGATGCTATTATTTTAAGAGTCACATTAACATTAAAGACAGAAATGAAACCCAGTATTTTGAGAACATTCATTACAAGTGGCCCATAGGGAAGCCTGAAAAAAATCAGACTGTTATTGAAAAGAAAAAAAAATGTGCGAGATGCAGAGTACTTCTTTTGAATCATTTTCAAAGTGTGCACAGACCAAGTATCATTGTAGATATATTAAATATATTTAAAGGTCTTTTTTATTCAGGGGGAAATTGGTCAAGCACAAAGAGGCAGTGCCATTTAGGTGTACAGTGGGAAAGCCCAATAAGATTATTTTTTTCCTTAAAGCAGAAAAGTACAAGGATGAATATTCTAAGACCAAAACATCCCCTTTTCCATTCTGAGATTGGAATATCTGGATGGGCAGCTGAATGTTTCTGATATATTTTAGGGTCAACATTCTTCATGGGACCCTATTTGTAAGAATGATTGTAAATTCCTACATAGAAAATGTCAGTAACTGAAACTATTTTGTGACTAAAATACTTTGTACAGAAAACTGAACTGCCCCATAAAACGTTCAGAACAGAACAAACCTGCACTAAGGCTTCCTGAAGGCTTATTTGCCGCTCCAAATCCAAATGATGGCGCACCTGGAGCACTGCTTCCAAAACCAGCACCACCTGCAAATCCTAGGACAAACAGTAGCAAAGATAGGAAACACAAGTTAAGGTGCACAGGTCAAATTGCTTTTAACCACAATGTGTTGAGTGAAGTTTATCACATAATATTTTATCAGCGAGGCTCTAAAACCTAACTAAAGTAAATCAACATCCCTTTGGCACTCTGCAGTATCTGTATTAAGAATCCATTGATTCATTGCACATACTTTGCAAATCTGATAGTGGTCAGCCATCTTAGTTTGTATTACTTACTTATACTGTGATTTTAATTCTAGACTTCACAGCTTTTCATTCTTTTTTATGAATAAGGAAATACCTTAAATGTGTCCACATGAGGCATCCGCTGGCAGCCATCGGTTTGCATTTAAAAAATGACATGAGCCTATGGATAATTTTGTGATCTCATCTTGTTGTAGGTAACCTATTTTATTCATTCTGCCTTTGCTCAACCACTGCTTGCAAAAACCAAATTGAATTGTCCATGACTAATGACCCTAAAAGCTATAAAACATACTACAGCAATGAATTTTCACTAGATGCAATATCTTTGGTAGGTATGTATAATGTGTATAATAAAAGTTGTATATTGGAAATAACACCTTTACATGGAAAATCTTTGTTAATAGTGAATGTGGCAGAGGCAGAAATCCCCTCATAGTGATTTATAATCTCAGAAACTTTACAGTGGGTCCAGATTTAGTCCTACTTGCTAATCAGATCTCCTTTGTACTTTTTATGCGCAACCAAGGAAGAATCTATTTGCACAAGTCAATTTCAACCACCACTGCTACATAGGCTTCAGAGAACACTTTGAAGGCACATGGAAGAAAGGAAATATTTTTCTTACGTCAAGCAAGGCAGAATTTATGGTGGAATTTCTGCTAACACTGATCAAACTTCAAATATTATAGGTTTTTAAAGTGTTTCCTAAGCCTACTATAAAAAGTTCTGCTGAAATCTGAGTGTTCTTCAGGTGCTCTGAAAAAGTTTTATCAGCTACTCAAAGGAAACCTTATTACCATTAGTGACTAGCTTTATTATTGTGATTTTTTTTCTCATAAATTTCAAGTTAAAGTTATAGACAGACTAATTGTACTTCCAAATTAAATTCCAAACTATTCATGTAATAATTGAAAACTCTAAGAAACAGATTTCTTCCATGTAATAAATGTGAAGACAATTTAGAGTTGATTAAAGATGGGTATGACTATCTTAAATAAATAAAATTAGGAAGTAAAATTTTACTTCAGATATAACAAAAGCTTAATTTCTTTAAGAATTCCTGTCATTTCAGCAGTCATACACTTAAGTACATTGCAACATTAGCCCACTTATGGCCCCTTGAAAATAAATATAGACTTGTCTTTTCCATCAGCAGCATTGGAAAGATTTGTGTTAATAAATGGATAGACCCTTCTGCTATTCACTGCCATTGCGTTTAACGCCAAATACTGAATCTGAAAAAAGGCTTTAGGTAGATTTTGTAATGCATTACATCCCTCTACATCAGGACTGTCAAACTCCCAGTCCATGGGTTCAATGCCTCACTTGCTGGCCACGCCCAGTTTAAAGTCCCAATACGTCACTTGACACCACTGTGATGATGCGAGTTTGACACCTCTGCTCTACATTGATGTGATAACTTGCAGAACAATTGAAATACTAAGCAAAGTTTGTTTTACTGCTTAATTGCTTGTAAATAAATAGGAAGTTTAAAGCCATTTGCTTTTTAATTTAAGAAACTAGTTCTCTGAAAGGGAAAATATGACTGCAACATAATACAAATAACAAGATTATTATTTGTGAAGTCTGAAGGAAGTTAATCTTTTAACATTTCTTTGATGTCCATATTTGCAAGTTAACTCCTATACTTCTATTTATCCTTGATTGCATAATACTGTAATTACACCACTGCTGAGGCTGCATTTTGCATCATTTTTAATTTATTTGGGTTTGTGAAAAGAAAAAAGATCTCCAGGCTTGTCCACAATCTTAGGTAAAGTAATACATCTCTTGAAGTGGGGTTAATTATAATTTCTGGATCTGTGTATTAAGAACGGACTAATGGTTACCCTTCCCATTGAAATCACCAGAGAAAGAAAACTGGTACATTACTATATTAACATATTTAGAATTTTTTTTAAACCAAAAATTAAAATGCAGTTTATATGCATCTTATTCCATAAAATTAAGGTACATAACAAACTATAAATGTATTTAATACGATTTATGCAAACATGCAATTCAATAACATTTTAGGAAATAATCTTTGCCTCCCCAAATGGACATTTACTTAAATCCATGGATCCATTTACTTAAATGTCCATTTAAGTAAAAAAAAAAAAGTTAAAAAACCTGAATAAATTCCAGGAAAAAAAATATGACTCCTTATTACCAAAAGTTTTCCCAACAGAGATAATGAAATAAATCAGGAATAATAATGAACAAAAAATAACAATGCAAATAAAGCATCATATTTGTGAACTACAAAAACTCCAAGGGTCACTAAGGTTTCCCACCCTGTCAAGAAAAGCTTTCAGGATTCTACTTCCGGTTTCCCGAGGCGGCGGACATGCCGGGGTGATTTCGCACCCCGGAGTCCGTTTTTGCAACCCTCCGGTGGGATTAATCAGGGGCTTGTGGGTATTTCATATCCATTTATAAGGAGTCCAGCAAAGCAGACGTACACATGTAAAGATTACTAACACCAGTGAAGTGTGCTACTAATTCAATTCAGGAAGTGCTGTAGAGTAATTCAGTGAAACATTAGGAAAAAAAAAAATTAAAGAAGGGTACCTCCAAGGCCTGAAGAGCCTAAGCCACTTGACTGCAAGCCAGTGCCAATACCTGAACCGAATGGCGTTCCAAAACTAATTCCCAGAGTCGGCTGTGGCCCTGGTATGAAAAAAATGAAAACAAAGCTTGCCTTACTGTTTCACAACAGAGACCCACGATGCAAACCCTTCATTAAAACTAAATCATAGCTTAACAAATGCTTTTTAGAGCACCCAAGCTTTCTTAGTGTCTTCAATGGCTAAATTTTAGATTTGGAATGCAATACAAAATGAAGCTACTGGTAAAAACGTTTATGTTATGTCAAAGTATGAGACCACGTTTTTTATGGACAACTCAGCATGTCATTTTAAAATTAAACTGTCAGCTCCTTGATGGGAGTATATGTGAGCAGCACTTCTTTTAAAATCAAGGTTTATATTAACACAAATAAAATCATCATGTTACCAATGTCTGGTATTAAAATACTCAGCTGAGTATTTTATCCAGTTTTTTTAAAAAACAAACGAAACAAGTGGATAAAACACAACACAATAATTTTTATTTTATTGAATTTATTTTTCATTTTTGAGCAAGTCAATTACACAGTAACATGACAATTCAAGCTGGTTCACACAAAAAATGATAGTTACTGAGTTGTTAGAACTTTGCTACATTTACAACAATTTTTGCCTGTTTAAACATTTACAGAAAAGGCACAATTGTGTACCTTGCCCAATACATTCAAAAAATTTTCAGATTCAGAAGATTGGAGACAGTGGTTTCCCTACGTAAGCAAACTGTCAAAATAGGCTTTATATCATTGTTAAAATGTCTAGCATCAGTCCAGGGTAGGAGTGGTAAATCTCCTCATTATCCCCAGGTATAAATAATGTGAAACAAAAGTTCTAGATTTTTTTCTACTAATTTATACAAGCTACTTGACAGTATTCACAGTAAACTGTTTAAGTTCAGCAATTAGTGCATTAATTAAACTTGATGAGTTTGTCAAGTTCAAATACTCTGCCTGCTTTTTTATATCTGTTTATTATATCATGCTGAAGGCCAACAATAAAATCTAGAAAATACTGTTCTAAGACAATGCAGAACAGCACTTGCTGGATTCCCTTCTAATAATGAATGTCTTATTGTTACTTATAAATCCAATGGTGCAATCATCAAAGTGGAAGGTTTAATCAATATGATAGTGTTTGCCAGCAAGTGTTTTACTTAAAACACTCCAAGATTTTTTACATTTCATTTTTTTCCTGAATATTTATATTTTCTATTTAAAATACAACCCCACCCCCAAAATTCTACCTCATTATTGCATTATAATACATTCATCTACCATGATTTCAATTTAAAATAACATTAATACTGATGACAATTGCAGACTTTGATGTACAGGTCGGACAGTATGCATGGTCCCTTTCTGGTTTTGTAAAGTTATAAATACTTGAACTTCAAGTTCTCACCATTACTTAAAGAAATAGTCATATATTAAGCAAAAGGCACTTTTAAAAATCTTTTGCCAAGGAACATCTCATTCTAGATGACCCAATACAAAAAAGAGGTTGTAATATTCATGGTAGCATAAGTTAAAGGGCAAGTAGTGTTGTGAACTTGCAATTAAAGACTTATTTTGGCAAGCTGAGGTTTGATTTATATTTTAAACATATATTATACATATTATTTGAAGACTTTGGGTCAGTTGAACTTGGTTTTTATTTTAAATAAGAATGAGAAAAACATTGATTTCAAGGAATTAGTTAATTCTGAATTTAATATTTTAAAAAACGTTTTGCATTTAGAAATGAAATTAGATATAAACAAATTAATATATGTTAGTAACCAGAAGCTCTTTAAAAAGTTCTCTATCTGAAGTTAGTTAGGTTCTAAAAACAAAAAGCGTCCAGTGTTCCACTTTTAAGGAAGTGTATGTATCAGTTTTCCATCTCAGGAGGAGGCACCATTGGTGGAAGACCTTGAAAAATAGTAATACCACAGTCCTCCAAGCCAACTTTTTTTCCAGATTTTTAAAGTAGTTCAAGACAGACTTTATATTTAAACTTTATAAGATTTCATAATTCAAGCGGACAAAACCTTTCAACTCAATAGCAATTATGAATTGGCACAATTCTGTATCAGAAAATCAAATAACCTCATTCAAGTTAATTATCCACACATAATTTAAATAATACTAGATTATCCATGCCAAAATAAACTTTGTCACCTTTGGATAACATGTTATGAATCATTTAGAATATAAGTTATTTGCTGCAAGCTATTTAAAATTTATTAAAGAGCAATTTAAGTTTAATAAATAAAGCTCACTACTACTACAGCAATTTATTTGTGCTTTTCAGTAGTAAGTATCACTATTTTCAATGGGACTTCCCTTAATAATTTATGTTTGGGATCGTAGACCAAGACCCCCGACAGAGTAAATATTCTGTACTAAGCTTGCCAAATGTCATTGTCCAATCTGTTTGATATCAAAAAATAAAGGTGTAAAGCATAAATTCTACACATCTGGCCAAGAATCTGATTAATACATTTCTTGCTAGTCAAATTATCTTAATTTAATCTCAATACTGTAGTAAAACCTTCAATTTTATCCAACATTTGTTGAAACAGAAGGTCCGATTTAGTATTCATGATGAATAGGTATTCATTCCAAGAAGTGTTTTAAGCTGTACTCTCAGCAAAATCGAATTACATAGTAAAGCTTTCAATGCTGAAAGACTACACAACCAGAGAGAAGCAACCTTGAGACCTGCTGAACTACAACTTCAAAGATTCCAAATCCTCTGGCTAAGACTGCCAGAAGTTGCAATTCAGTAACATTTGCAGGGTGATAGTTTTCCCAACCCTGAGGTAAAGTAGCCAATTCTTTAATTGCCCAAGATGGAGAAACACGATTATGACTAACTATCTATACTAAACCATATTTGCCGGAATGGTTAGGGTTAGGGTTAACATTTTAAAAAGGAATAAATTATTAATTTAATTTCTAAATAGCCAAAGCTGGAGCTGGCACAGAGTTTAATTGCAAATAATGCTTTAAAGTAGAGCAAATACAATTTCCTACAAACATGTAACCATTCCCTATGCATTGGCTTATAATTACAAAAATGCTTTAGGACTTTAAAAATGCAAGCTCTTTTAATTAATCAATGATTTTCAATGGCCTTTCAAAGAAACTTATTTATCTATTATAGGAAGTCTCTTCAACACCATAAATACAAACATTTTCACATACATCTAATCTCACTAACACCAACCTACCATCTATTATTTAAACACAAAATGAAAGCCTACTAAATATTATAATTTGTTTGCTGTTCTTTGATGAGCATAACAAAGTTTAAATATGGGCTGAAGGTCACAGCATACCAGTGCAAAACAATCACTGGTCCATCTGGCCAGTGATTGAATGGTTTGCTTAGTTCACTGTCACCCTTCCAAATGTTGACACATTTATTCACAGTTATTCACAACTAAACAATATTATTGTACTGCAAGCCAAGAATCTGCAATTTCTTATTTTCATAGTCTAATAAATTTGGAACTGAAACATAAACATTAATTTCCTTCAGCACTCAGTTAAATACAAAGTATTCGATGAAAATTAAGTGCCTTTTGCCATGCGCAGGCATATACGCGTAGAACTGTTCTATATTCCGAGTAAAAGAAGTGTATGAGAAATTTAAATTAAACCCAACATCATTTATATTGCACAACCACAGTTAAAGAATTACATTTCCCCCCCAAAGCAGAAATGATGCTTACTTCACTCATGAGATGCACTCAATGAACCTTTCTTTCTAATGGAATTCTTTCAGTCAGCCACCTGGGTTCACAGAAATTACTTCTCATACCTAGAACCCCTCTGAATCTTCTCCAGAAGATTGGAGAATACGCTGGAGTAAACTTTGGGAGTAAAGTATGTGGGACTATGAAATCAATGGATTATTTTTTCCCCAGATAAAGATATTTAGGATTGTAACAGCAGTTTCTGCAGCATTACCAGTAATTTAAGGGGGGAAATCTTAATGTTACAATTTTGGTACTTAAGAGTCTAAGTATTTTCCCTCTGCATAAAACTAAAAACACTATAACATTATCGCATATATGAATACACTTAGAACAGAAGGTTTAAACTATAACAGATTAAATAAGTAGCCAAAGTAAAAATAGAAGGATGTATAAACCATGTCACTCTCACTAAGCTTCACTTGATTCCTCCAGCTGTCAACACCTATTATGTCAATGCTGGAAATACCCTGTAGATCCCATTATTTAACAGCTGTACCTCAGTTAAAGGCTGTCTGTCTACATAGTAAAGTATGCATACATATACTACACTACTGTTTGTCAAGTACAGAAGAAAAACCTAAGCATGTTCTTAGGTATGTCTGGAAGAGACTACTCCAGTATAAACTAGGTCCTAAACTAGTTTGAGTTGTAACCTGTAAATCCAGAACTCTTAAGTCAACCACTATTTTTCAAGCACAGACTACATTGGATGGCCAATAGAGTATATATTAAAGAGGAAATCAACACCTCTCCTTAATTTCTATTCATGCGTATTTCTCAATGGTTGTAATTTTAAAAATATTTTTCTATATATAATTTCAAAACTTAGCATCTTCCTGTTGGATCTATAAAAATGGCCTTTATGTTCTTCTATGAGGCTTGTTCCAACAACAAAGTGCTATGTAAAAACAAATAATAGAAAAGCCCTGTAATCTTCCATGAGAAAAACCATTCTAAATCAGACTTCAAAACAAATTATCAGCAAAGAATAGTCAAGACAAATTATAAAAGTTCATACAATGCATCCTAATTTTTGAAGGGTGTTATCCTATGCATATTCAGAGGTGACAGACTCACATTTAAAGGGCTGAGTAATACAGTAAATAAAACTGTTACAAAATTTTTTGCAAGATTAAATACTGGATGTGTAATTATTGCTAAGTCTAGCCTGCATTTTCTATTACCAATATTTTGATGTACTGCTATTCACAATTTTTAGATTTCCAAAACAAAAGGAAGACCTTATATAAAACATCACACCAGCTTATTATTGTTGTAACACTAAAAGCTATAACTTGAATGCACTCAGACCTGTAGCAGGCTGTTGCTGCTGTGTAAGTGTTGCAGCCATGGCAATGGCCGCTGCATTTGGTATGTTGCTGAAAGGAGTAGGTCCAGTTGTAACACGTGGGGCAGTTTGCCATTTCTTTGCTTCTACTCGCCTTGCCTCAAACACATCCACAGCATCTCCTAAAAAGATTTTTCTGTATCCAAGATACTGGTCTTTGAGCATCTGAACAGAGACAAGAAAACTATTTTACACAGTATCTACCTTACACAATTTTCCTATTCTGAAAAAAAACCTATTATGTGTTATATTTTATTAAAATTATGTTTAATATATAAAATTTATATATTAAAATTGTGATAAGGATATCCGAAGTTTAATACACATATTACATTGGTTATTTTACTTCCATATTGCAGAAAATCATACTCCCTTTACTCAAGACTTGCCAAATTTTGCAGCATGTTATGGGGGCTATTATTGCTAATGCAACCCCTAAGTTTGATACTTTCATTTAAAACAATGTTATTCATAACCTTTAGTTTGTTCAATGTTCAAGTCCTTTTAAAAAAGTTCAGATTTTCTTTTCTCATGTTATATGTATAGTAACTCCAATATTATTTATTTATCATAATGAGGACTAATTGTACACATTTGCTCTGCTTCAAGAATGACTTTACTCAACTTTTCATAATAAATCAATTATAATCAGATTGATTTTAAGAACTTGTTATATATTAGCAGGCAGTTAGAGAACTTCTGATCACTATTCTCTCTGGAAGCTTTAT
>JANHFK010005536.1:71633-91392 GCA_036250565.1 Sibynophis collaris | reverse complement strand
ATTTTTTAGATTGCCCTAGGGTTTTTTTAAAAATTCAAGTCATTTATATATTGTATTTTAAGGAGTTTTAATTGTGCGTCTTGTATGTTTTTTATGTTTTTTATTGGACTTGTACACCGCCCTGGGTCCCAATAGGGAGAAGGGCGGTATATAAATAAAAATGTATTATTATTATTATTAGTAGTAGTAGTAGTAGTATTATCATTATATCCTAGATCCCTGGGAAGTACTTAATAAGTGGATGAAAATGGAAAATCTAGTCTAGACATCTGGCTGACTATGCAAACAACAATAATAACGATATATTATTCTGTATGTCACCTGACTCTCAACTACTGCCGTATGAGGTAACTCACAACAAACAAAGAAATTGCAACCAAACCAATAAACCTAAAACAATAAGATGGCAAACATGATGAAGTGAGGCGTCTCACTCCTCCTCACAAAAAGGCCTGAGTGAACAGCCAGGTCTTCATGGATCTTTCAAACAAAAACAGCAGAATTGTTGGGGGACATCCAGATCTCAGGTGGAACCTTGTTCCAGACACTTTTACATGGGTCCTATAGACAAGGCTTTGGCATTGTTTAATTGAAGGAACCTGAAGTGTGTCAACTTTGCAGAATTAAATTGGATGGGTATATGTAAGCAGCAACTATGCCACACTTTGTAGGTAATAACCAGCACCTTGAATCATACCTGGAAACAAACCAGCAGCCATTGAAGGTCATAAAGAAAGGTGTTGCGTGGACATGTAGAGGCATGTTCATTACTTCATATACAACTGCATTCTGAACCAACTGAAGCTTCTGGATGGTCCTCAAGGCCAGACCTATGTAGAGTACATTGCAGCAGTCAATGGGGTAATTTGGGCATGAGAGACTAGCTGATGAGCTCCTGATCTAGGAAAGGGTGCAACTGCCACACCAGATGGAGTTGGGCAAAAGTTTCCTGGCCACATATTATGCCTTTAAGGACAGTTGCTAGTGAGAGTTGGCCATAATAACTCTAATTTAGATTATTTGCATTGACAGTATCCCTTTCTGGGAGTACGTATTTTTGTGTCATGTGTGAGGTTGCTGTCTGTGTTTGGCTGTCTTTCTGTGACTCAAAGGACTTGTTTGCCCTCTGAAGGGAGGAACTCAGTTGTGTTCTATTGAAGGTAGAACAATGAGGTGGTAATGAGCCAGCAAATGCTACATGGTGCCAGAAGTGAGTGAGCTTTACATTGCCTCTCTTCCATCCCTGGGCAACCTGGTATCAGGAGGAAATGCTGCAGAGAATTGGTATAAATGGCTTCAGGTATATCAACTGTATTTCATTAGTAAGGGTTCCAGGTGGAAAGAACAGCTTCAATGTGCTCTATTTTTGCATTTTGCTAGTGAAAAGGCATGGGAGATTTACAACAAAATTTAGTTTACATTGGATAAGCAAAAACTGTGATTTGCTGCACATTTTGTTCCTTGGAGGATTACTTTGGAAAATATGCCTTTTACCAGAACTCAAGAAGCAGAAGAAGGCATTGATTCATATATTATGTAGTTAAAAAGACTCTTTCAAATATTTGAATTTAAAGTCTTCTCTTTCTGAGTCACTTATGAAGGGCAGGATTGTGTGCAAATACATTCAGCCATCCTGAAATAGACATTGTTGAAAGACCATGAACTGACCCTTGGTAAAGCAGTAGATAACTACATCAGAAGGATGCTCAATGTTTCGGATACAAAATGTGTGTGCCTCCATGAGCAAAATGTATGTTAACTCAGCTCCCTCAGTGGGATTAGACTGGATGGCCTAAATGGCTGTGCATGACTGTCTGAGGAATTCTGGCAACACATCTTGTGGACTTCACAAAAAACAAAAATTGCAAGTTTAAGGAACACTGGTCAAAATGATATTGTCCAACTTTATACACTCCTGCTGTATGATATCTGTTTTTTTACAAGCCCATAGGTGTTTAAGAAATGGAATGCATATATATGAGGCTTTAATAGGTCAAAAACTGCACACTGAATAGTGATCAGGAGACCAACACACAGCTACTCCATTTTACCATCAGAGAAAAGGAAGTCTCATTTTGAATAATCTAGGTAAGAATGCAAATATCTTTTCAATAATATATTGAAGACTACATGAAGTTAATGAGATTAAATCATCTGCTGGCATGGACAGGATCCTTAATTCAGCAACTTGATGGTAAGAAAATCCACATAGGAAAAATACCATGGATTTCTGTGGAGGAGAAGGGTGAAAATATCACTTTGACAGGAAGTTAGACAAATCCATCCAACCTGAGTGACGCATATCAACAGCATCCCAAATAAAGTTGTGCTGAAGGAGAGATGAATGCAGAAAAAAATCCCAGGCAGAACTGCAGAACCTGACAAAATGAATGGAATTCTGGCAGGCTTTTTCTCTCATTGTATGTTTTTAACTGTCATTGATTGCCTGTTGCTGGGATTGTCAACTGCTTCTGAGTACTTTTGGGCTCCTTGTACACATCTAATGTCTCAATAAATATTCATTTTCTTGAAATAGCCGTAACATTCTGATATATCTGTTTTATTTCAAGGATTTCAGATTATTGCTGCTATAAAGGACTGTACTCACGTTGAGCAGTGAAGCCAAGGGATGTACATGCCTGGGTGACTAAGGACTTCACTTCCAATTCTGAGTTCTCTCTGGCCTTTGATGACTTCTGTTTGGCTTTTGAAATCCTTCTCAGAAGATTTGGTCTTCAATATATTGGAAAGAAGCATGCTCCAAAAGAAGCAGTATTTAGATGTCTGGCATATGGGAAAGAATGGCTATCTTTAGGGTCTTTTCCAGATGCTGAGCTGAAGTGTTATTCAGCCACCCGTAAGTCAGCAGAAAACTATACTAGCATGAAATTGTCTGTCTCTCCACCCCTCTTCCTCTATTGCCTTTGTATCTTGTCTCTGCAGTCACCTGACTTCCCTGGCAGATAATGGGTAATGACAGATTTTATATAACTTGAGGCAAAACTTGAATGGTGTTGGAATGGAGGAAAAAAAGACTACCTTAACAACAATACAGGGTTTAAGCCTGTGTCACTCATGAGCAGGGTATGAGAGCATCATGGGACATGGCAGGAAAAAAAAAAGATGTCCAGGGCATGTTTGTGAAGTGAATGCTGTTCTGAAAAATCCCTTTTAGTCATGTGTTCCCTTGTGTAAACGACAGGGCACATTTTGTGCTATTGCTTTGACATAAATACGACTAGGAGAAAGTAAGAATCACTAAGGTCCTTTTTCCAGGAAACGTTTAATCAGGAAAATTCTACTCTACTTCCACTGCAGCATTGCAGCCAGTATACTTTAGTGCCACCTAGCTTATTTTCAGTGTAATAATACTTCACAATATATTTTCTTAGCAATATATCTGATTTTCATCTTACTGTAGAATATCTACCTGATTCTCTATGCATATATCTTCCTGAAATACCTCTGACTTGTTTATAACTGCATATTTTGAAGGTTAAGTTCTTTTTATAATAAAACCATTGCTGGCCTTCAGAGTTCCAATAAGAGGTATTGCAGGCTATTTGAATTTGAACAACTTCATCAAGTATGTATCTTTGTTAAAATAGAAGCTTTTAATTAATCCAAACTATTTATTTATGAATAGGGCAGGGGTCTCCAACTCGCTGGCCTGCAGCATGCCAAAAACTGGTCCATGCAAACATGTGAAGCCCCATCAGTGGGATGCAGGCAGCACCACAACCCCTCCAGTCCGTGGAACCTCTCTCCATGGAACCCGTTCCTGGTGCCTAAAAAGTTAAGGGCTCTGGCATAGGGCTCTTCATTGGCTCCATATTTGATCAGGAGGCCCAATTTAAACTTCCAGTGTTTATCTTTCAGGTAAGGTCAAAAACTCCCCAGTATCTTTCTGCATGCACTTCTTCCTACAATCTTATGTGTACTTAATTTTCCTCTAAGTGTAGGGTTACCAAATAGCTGAAAAGGCAAAGAAAGACATGGGCAATTGAAAAGAAGGATGAACCAGGGGCATCTGTCATAGAAATTACAATAAAAACAATAAAAAGGTCTGCATGTATATGCAATTACTTTTCCCAGCATCAGAAAAACTTTTTGCCAGTGGCAGGAATGTTCCAGAGCTGCTTTAGGAGACAAAAGCCTTCAGTGTGTAATTGATTAATGTCTTATCAATTTCAGGTAGCAGTGCCAGTTATACTATTGAATTAATTAAGTTCACAGAGCCCAGTTTATTACATTTTAGCACTTTATAAAGAACTGCTGCTTGAGAAAGGCTGCTCATGATGAGGTTGCTTGCAGATACTCAAAAAGCTCACATTATTTTATTTTAAGACTATGTCTGCAAGATGGAGGTCATGAGGACAAATCCTCCCTTTTGCTGGATATCTGGTAATCCTAATTGAGGGGAGCATTATTCCAGTTTCTTGCTGCTGGATCCTAGTTTCCAGGTTGTATGTCATTAGGAACTGACTCCAAGCTCTGGAATTGACTGCTCTATAGCAGTTATGGTTAGGAAGCCCTTTGCACAGCTTTGTCTTTGTGACAGTTATGCTCACTCCTAGATCAGCAGGCCCTGCTAACAGGCCCTCATGTCCTAGTCACCTCCAGATTGGATTATTGCAATTTGCTCTACAACATGGGGCTGTCCTTTAAGAGTGTCTGGAAGCTTCATCTGGTACGTAATGCAGCAATATGGATAGCAATGAGTGCTTCTAGAACAGTACATGTTACCCTTATGCTTATGAGCTGCATTAGTTGCTAGTTTTCTTTCCAGGCCCAATAAGATCCAGGTTTTAACCTTTAAAGCCTTCAGGGCATGGAACTGGGCTATCTGAGGGACCACTCTCCTAACTTATATTAGTTCGCCCCATCTGTCCCTGTAGAGAAGGCATGCTGAGGGTACCCTGTATGAGGATATGCATTTGGTGGATCCCAGGAGGTGTGCCTTCTTTGCTATGGCACCCACCTTATGGAGTATCCTTCTTCCCAAAATCAGAGTGGTCCCATCTCGTTTGATATTCTGCAAGGCCACCAAGACCTGGTTATATGACCAGGCCTGGGTCTCCCATGGAATCAGAGTCTTTTCTAGAGGGCTCCAATGTTGATGGGGGCATTTCTTATTCTCCCTCCTCTTACAGTTTGTGTGTTAGATTTTTAGAATATTTGTCACTATGGTTTTTATGTTTCTCATTGCTGTTTTTACATTTTTTCTGTTTTTTATCTATTGCCATGCACCACCCAGAGATGCCTTTTTTGAAATGGGTGGCTATGTAAATTAAATAAATAAATAAAATTTCTAGTTTACTATTGAGTTAAGAACTTAAGAAGAACTATGCTGGATCACAACTAGAGCTTTCCTCACCTGCAATAAATATGGCACAAATATATCCTGCTAACATCTTTGTTTTTCAGTGTCCTCATCACATTACTTTTAATGTGTCCCCAGTCCATCACTAAGACAGGCTGTGTCACTATCTGTATTGTTAAGTAGTATTTTCCCCTTGTTTCTGATCCATCCAAGAGCAGTCTCAAACGGGACGTGATGATGTCTGGACAGGTGGGCGGAGCCTGACGCCGCTGCCACTACTGGGTCGTTTGATCAGATAGAACCGGATTAATTTCACCACTGATTGTCCTGTCCAAGAGGTTCAAAGTCATGTACAGATAGTCCTCGATTCAGTTACAATGGTACTGAAAAAAGTGAATTGTGACATGATGTCTGAGGCTAGGAATCTGATAGAAAACCCCAAGAAAACAAGAGGTGTGAAACAAATATTCTGCTCGGAATGGTCTGCTTAGAGTTTATATACATATGGAAAGTTGTGGAGAACATAGCCCACTTAGCTAGATAGTATACTCAGAAGTTACCAAATAACTCCTCAGTCTCGAGAAGCCTGGTATTGAAATGTTGAACTTCTTTGGCCAGCAGCTCTGACACTTTTGTGGATACGGGTTGAGCAGGATCTTTAGCTTCAGGTATCTCCATGTCAAAAGAAGTGGGAGGTTCTGCCCTGGAATCCCCACCAAATCTAAGACCCCATGTTTCTCATGCAGCCATTCCTCCTTTGAAGAAGACTCATATGAGGGGGGGGGGGTTGTGTCTTTTGTAAATCTTTTTGCTTTCTAGAAAATGGCTGAGGGGGAAATAAACAATTAGTCTGGCATTGCTAAACCTATTCACAGAAAATTTGAAAAATCATCCTTTCAGCCTGTTTCACAAATAAACCATAACTATTTGTTTCTGATATTTTGAGACATGAAACACAATGGTAAACTCTAAAATAATCTTAAATTCAGTTAACACACAAAGAAAGTCTATTTCTCCACAATACCTCAGAAAACAAAACATCTCTGCCTACTCATATGTGTTTCATTCACTGCAGTCCTTAGCCTGCCCCAGGCATGGAATTGTTGACTACCCTTTTATTAGGGAATAATCTCCATTAAATTCCAGTTAACATGCTCAAGATTGCACCACACAAATTGTGGCCACTTGTAATAAATTATGTGATCCCTTCAGTGTTTGGGGTGTGCCTGGTGTGCATTCCTGCATCTGCCAATTATCTGAACCAGCCATATTGTCATGGAAAATCTTTTTCTGAGAAGTCAAGCTGATGAATATTAGGAAGGCATTAATCTAAATGAAACGTGATTCAGTGCTAGTTAATAGAAAGAAATGTCCACGTTGGTAAAATGAGTTACATAGGTAGAAGAGACGGAGGTGATTAGTTCTCTTTCTGCATTGGAAATGAGGATGGTGAGATGTAGCTGGATCATCCAAGGTTTCTGTGGTCACAATTCCAGCTGCAGCCCATCTTTCTCCATCAGCACACAAGCTTGTAGAAGCATTAATGCATATTGCCCTTCCTCACGCAGCCACATAACAGTAACCTCGAAAAGCAATTTTTCCTCCGCATCAGAAAAGTTCCCCTTTCCACTTAAATGCTTTTCTGATTCATTTTACTTTATTTTTTTTATTTATTTCTTTCTCTGCTGTATCCTTTTCAATCTGGAAAGTGACTTGGCCTCTTCTGCCGCCATCTATTTTCCTCCTGCCACTATTCAGTTTAAGGCATGAAACACAGAACTAGATTGAAAGCATTCAATGGCCATTCAATCGGAGAAGAAAAGAGCCCCTCAGAGCTTTATTAGATATGAAGATCCACAATAAAAATCAATTTCTGCCTCTTTATGCAGTTTAAATGACAAAGCACCCACCCATTCTGCAGCCATTGTGCCTCGGAAATGTAATTCAGTGGTGATGCTGGGACCAGAGCACCATGGACTCCCTGACCTGCGCTGACAGATTCCAATATGATACAGACCTTCTCAGATAATGACAGCCACTTCATCTTGCAATAGGGGGGAAAAAGTTATCTGATATCTTTGAGGGTTAAAAGGCTGTGTGGGCAGCATTCATAATAGCCCCCTAAATCAGCACCCTAAAAAATACTGCCTTTTTTCTCCCCTGAATCCAGCTTGCTCTGCTTTAACTTTTCTTTCTGCCTTGTTTTAATCTTTTTTACACAAACCATGGGTCTGGCACCAAAGCTTAGTGTCACTGGGCATTTCCATCCAACTCTCCCCCCTCCCTTCATCCCAGCAGGGGACACTAAGTCCTTCAGTCTTTTGGTCCTGCTTATTCTTTTATCAGTCACTGCTGCCAGTTCTCCGCTTTCCCCTAAGTCTAAGCAAACAAGGAGGAACAGAAGCAAGGGGGTGGGGGGAGAAGCAGCATCTTCTTCTCATCCTATTTTTCTTCTCTTAACAACTGTGGTGATTGGCTAAGCAAATCAAGAGCGGTAGCATAATCAGAAGATGGGCCTGCTGAGGGCATCTCACCCCAAACCTGCAGTCCAAATTGTCAGCCAGCATAATCCCATCCAGCTGGCTGAAGATGAGGAAGAGATCTTCAGTTCACAGGAAAATGTGTTAAGTTCCCTATTTTTGTTCAGCTAATGGACAAACATATGCCAATGCCACAGGTAATTAATACGGATCCTCATAGAGATCCTAAACAGATGTATGTTTCACCTCAGAAACAGAAAAGCTCCTCTTGCATGTTCTGCTTTGGGTATATGTGTGTACTCAGAAGGGTTTTTGAGTGGGATGGGTGGCAGCTGTTTTTCAGATGTAAGACAAAGCATTTATTTATTTGTTTGTTTTCTTATATATCACCTTTATTAATTTTATAAATAATGCAAGGTGGCAAACACACACAATACTTCCTCATCCTCAACTTTTCCTCACAACAACAACCCTGTGAGGTGAGTTGGACTGAGAGAAAATGAATGGCCCAAATTCAAAGTTAACTTTCATGCCTAAAATGGGGCTCATAGAATCCCAGCTTGTAGTCTGTTGCCTTAATCACCAGACCATTTAATGTTTTCCGTTTAGTTGTTGGAAACTATAGGGCTCTGTGATTCAGTGATTTGCCACTGAAGTTTAAGTGGTGGAATTCTCTCAGGAACTCTCAGGAACTTACTGCCTTCATGTTGCCTATGCCTGGTTTCTGCTTCTTTTCTGGGAGTGTAGACTTTAGAATAAGAAGGTGAAATTTAAAATGGTGGTATAGATAGGGCTCCCATATCTGGCTTGCAAGAATCTTGAGGAAGGACCACTTTATAGCAATAAACAGACACAGAAAACAAACAAGATCTGATGAGATTTCAAGAGGGGACATTACAATTTATAAGATTGCATCTGTGAAACTGCTTAAATTTTGCAAGATTTGATAATTTTTGTGAAAACTTGGCTTTTAATTATATTAAAAAATTGTCATTATCCACACAGCACGAGAAAAATTGTACCAACTCCTATAGTAAGGAATAACAGCCTCAAGAAAGCTCTTTTTCATCAGGGAAGCAGTGAGGAATATTAACTCTTTCTTTACCAGTCCTTTTCCTCTGCAACTTCTGCACCCCCAGTGACATTTCTCTTCTGTGGGTTCTAGATGTGAATTTACTCATCCAAATGTCAAGGCTCCATGACAAGTGAAACCAAATGGAGATAGCAGCATTCTCCCTCTGTCTCCCCAAAAATAAAAATCCCAGATCCAGACACTTTCCAGGGCATTGCTGACTGGAATTTTTTTCTCAAAAAGCTGTTTTTCCTTGTGAGAAGCTACCAGAATTTAATTCAATTATTTTAGGCACTTATTTTCTTGGATGTATATTACACATTTCATCCAGGAGCCAAATGAGGCATATATTTTCCATATTCTTTTCCTTGCCAAAACAACCCTCTGAAGTCGATTGGGCTGAGATAATGATAAGACCAAAACAATTCAGTGATCTTTTATTGCTCAGGATCCATGAGAACCTGACCATCCCTGCTCTTAGTCCACAATAAATAACCATATCACACATTTGACTATTTGCATAGTTTTGGGCTACTGCTCCTTGACCAAAATTGAATATGGAGACCATATTTAATGCTCTTAACCTAAAGAATGCTCAGAATGCAAGCTAACAAGAGACTCATTATTCACTGATAACAAAAGTTCTATAGTCTTTTATATATCTGCATGGAAAAAACAGGAGCATTTAGGAAATAGACTAGATTTCCATCTGCCAATATGGAAAGTGAGTCATTAGGAATAATGAACTGGTTTATTGATATGAATCAATGTTTCCCTCAACCAAAACCATGGATGTTGGCTTCCTTTTTAACCCCGCCCCAAATCTGAATCATGGAGGGAGGTGGATCATGTCCCTATCTAGTTGGCTCTCCTACTCTTACCTTACCCTTAAATGTGAAGCATTAAGCTTTAGAGCCAGCCCCAACCTGTCTCCATAGGATTTGGATAAAAAGTGCTTTCCCATGACACAGACAGAATGGAGATAGTGTTAAGGCCATTTCTGAAGTAAAACTTCCTTGATCAGGGAAGCTATACAATTGTTCAATTTCTAGGACAACTAATTGAGAAGATGGTGATCTTGCAGCTTCAAATATATCTGAAAGCCACTGCTTTTTTTGTGCCCATTTCAGCTGAGCTTTTAGCCAGAATATATTAGTTTCATAAAGTTTTAGGCAGAAATCACCAGTTTCATGCCTTGCTTATCTAGTTAGATGACTTACATGGGAAAAAGTTAATTGGAAGTATGGCCTAGTTATACTAGATACTTTGGATTCCTTTTGATGCCATCAATAATGATGGGTTTTTTTCTGTTTGGTGGAATTGATCTTGTTTTATAGAGGTTGCAGATCTTCCTGGCAGGCCACATTCAAAAGATGGTGCCCATGGACTGGGTTTTGCCCATGAAATCCTCAATGATCTTTCTTTTTCCCCATCCTGTTCAGCATCTATGTGAAATCACCTGAGTGAGATCATCTGAAATTCACCTGCATTAGCTCTAACATTCCTTACTATGCAGTTTTAAGGAAGTAATCTATATCTTTAAATGTTATCTAACATTGATAATGGGTTTGACAAGGCTGATCAAATTGAAATTAAATCCAGAAGTTTGAATGAAATCCAAAAGTTAAAGATGCTGTTGGAACTATATGTAGAAATTGGATCCAGGTTCAGCCTCATTTGGAAGAGTTGAATTCCTGACAAAATCTAATCTTGGAGTGTTCTTCAATCTTCAGTCTCACTGATTGCAAGTATGGAAACAAGTACCTAGAGTGCCATCTGAGTTCTTTCTGAGATTATCAGATTTGTAAAGGTTATCCACACCTTAGTTACTTTTTATCTTGACTATTGACCACAAAATTTAAGGTGTCCAAAAATCCACACTGATTGCAATGGTTTATGGGGCACAATATCAACAGCTGGTTTTAACATTAAAAACCCTAACTGGCTTGGAGACTATAGGACTGTCTCTCCCATTAATAACTATTTGGATAAGTTATTCAGGAGAGGCTCTTGAAAGATGCTCCACAATGAAAGGCCCATAGGAGAGGCTCTTCTTGTATATTTCAACCAGTCTAGGAAATACGTTCTTTCTGAGACTGCATTTGCCTCCCACTCTCTTGGTATTTATAAAATTTACAAAGGCAATGTGCTTTATCAGGCTTTTGAATGTTATATAAGTATCAACATAAGTATTAATTTTTAATTTTGTTTTCCATTTTTTATATGTTATTTTCAATTTTAAAATGTTGTTGGCTCCCTAGAATATTTGCCAATACAAAGATGGTAAGAAATGAAAAAAGAAAAGAACTTATAGGGTAATGTATGTGAACGTAGTAGTCATCTTGAACAGAGATGTAACAGTATACTTTATATCAAATTCAAGAAAGCTTGAAAGGAGCATTAACAAACCTGTAACAGTTTTTCTTTTTACAGAATATGTCATTTATATTATATAAAACATTAAATCCATAATCTGTATGCTATATACAAAATATAAAATGTTTTCATTTTGTTTCTGTGTCTCATATAAAAAACTAATAACATGAGTTATTAATATTTTTATTATTACTGTAAAACAAAGAAAATAATAGATAAAATGAATTTTCTTATAAAAAATAATAGTCTTTTTGTTGTTCATTTTAAAATGATCTAGCCTTCAAATGGCTACTTCTATCTTCATCAGGCTCCTTTCCCAAAAAATACAATATGTGAAAAATAATATTTTCCCCAAAGTCTTCTTTCCATATACTTAACAAGGTAAGGAAGAAAATGCCATTATATACCAATTTTATATAGATAGCGAACATTCTGCAGTTTAAATTGGGCCTAACAAAGTTCTTTTTCTAGGTTTACATATTTGCTGGCTGAGCATTTATCTTCAGGTTTCTTTCCTTAAACAACACATGGACATCTGCTTCTGCTAGAAATAAACCATGTTCACGAAACTTGATAACACTATATTTGTAGGGTTTTTTTTTTCTATTTAGCCCTAGAATTTCTTTTTAAAAGAAAAACTTTTAATATATTTTTTATAGCCAGAATTTATAATTTGTTCTGCTGCCCCATGCTTTATAGTTTCTATATAGTGTGCTATTGTTTTGTTTTTTTAATGGTGCTTTCAAAATGTAAGCCATTGTGTGAAAAGCGCCACATTATTCAGTTTTTGCCCTATGGGGCTAGGAGGTTTGACATAGCACTTCTAATCTGTGTGTGACAAAAGATGGAAGGTAACACCATGCTGAGAATGACGCTGCACTGGGATTCCCTGATGGGATGCTGTAGATGGAGTGAGAGAGAATTCTAGAGATATCTCTGATTCCCCCCAAAACACAACACCATCCCTCAGTTAGCAAAGAGGAAGGCAAACAGGGTAAAAGCGGCAGGTCCCCTCCTTTCTGGAAGTTAGAGAGCAGGATTTAAAGACAGGTGTTCTCAATAGCATCCCTAGCCTCACCCATCTGCATGTCTCACCTTGTTAACATTTAGGAAAGCAGCAAAGCCCTATCTCCCTCAATAAATATTTAGAGATGGACTAATGCATACTACTGGCATGGTTCCTCTTTTAAATCTCTTTGGTCTACTGTATTTTAATTCTTGTTATTTATTGTTTTAAATTTTTTGTGGTATGCAAGCTGTGTACAGTTCTTTCCAAGACAGCAGGATATAAATGCAATAAACAAAGAAATGAATGAATGACAGGATGCAAATGCATTATCTGACCAAGTGGAAGGCAAAATGCAGCAGCCACAAGATGTACCCATTGTTTTTCCAAATGAACTTGCTTCCCATTCTATTTTGAAAAAAATAATGACCTGGATGCCAACAATTTAGGAAACAATATCCTTAGTATTTTCTGAGATGACTACTGTGATGTTATGATAGCATCCATTTCATGTTAGCACACCATCAGTTCAGGAAGCATTGATGTGCTGCAATCATATATTTATAATGCCCTGCAAATGATTAGGTCAGGGATGTTAATAAGGTTTGATTTTCAGTCATGATGAAACTCTGGTTTCCCTAGGCAGACAACCGTTTTCCTATCTAGAAAAGACAACTCACAAATGCAAGGCATCACTAAACATGGCAGATCTTTCAATCAGACTACCCCAATGCAAATCTATAGTATGCTCTGTCCTTGTAAATGAGTTTTTTAATATCCTTCCTCCCAACCCACTGGAAATAGATGGTGGGTAGTTTTTATTTATTTAGACTTTACTGCCTGATCAGAATTACCTGTCGAGAAGGTGAATTTAAGTAACACCTTATCTGGGGTCTTTCATTAAGGCATAGAATAAGTAGCGCTTTTCATTGCTTTAATTGGACAACATATGTGAGTTTGGACAAAATAGATGCAGCCAAAGTTTTTTTTTTTTAAACTTTATAAAGTATATTGTGAACGTAGGGGAAAATGACTTTTTTAGTCTTTTGCTTTAAAGTAAAGCTTTTATCTCCCTCCCCCTCCCATAGAACAGCCTCCTCTACCTAGATAATGCATTTGGTTAGATTTATTTGCTCAGCCCAGAAAACTTGACACTAAGGGGATTATTTAGTTTTAGATTCACTGTAGTCCATAGTAATAGCCAACAGGGAAAGGAATGAAGCAGCGATATTAGCAGGGAGATGGGAGGGGAGGGGGTGGTAGAGACTGCAGCTAAGCAAAACTGCTTGCATAAACACCATTAAGAAGATTTAGACATTGCTTTCCTTATCATCAGCACTCCTGGAAGAAATAAAAAAAGGGGGGGAGAGAGCGTGCATGCAAAGGAAAAAGGGATGGGGTCCGACTTGCTGCGTATGCGTTTCTATCAAGATTCAATGGAAAATAAAACTAGTCCTGAGTCCAGCATTTCTGCCATCCTCTCTGAGTTGCCTAATCATGGTCTAAAGAGTTATTTGTTCCATGTGTAGAGGAGGAAGAAGTCAATACAAAAGGGAGAAGAAAGCCCCAGGTTTTTACAGCAAATAGGCCAGAGGCAATAAAATTAGGTCATTATAGAATGACCAAAGAACACATTTACATCTAAGCCCTCTGTGCAGATGTTATCCTTTAACACATGAATCGCCTTTGTGTTTTCTTACAGAGACAATGAATAGGAGAAGGGAGGATGAGCAGGTTGATAATGATGTACCATTAACTGCCATAAGAGTAGACCAACCCTCAGTAAAGCTGACTTTGATTCTGGAACTGCTGGTGTCAAAAAGACAAACATACTGTATAACCCAAGTTCTATTTCTAATGACTCCTATTTAAAAAATCAATGAGATTTCAAAAAAATAAAGCCCACTATGAAAACGAAGATTGTCACCCTTTTGGGGTCTCCATCTTATCTCATCCTATTTTCACACAACACTATTTTGCTTATTCTAAAATGGTTCCATGATATAACTGACTATTGAGAAATTGTAATGCAGCTTAAGATCAGATATTTAAAGAAGAGAGTAGTTGATTCCTTACTGGGATCTCCTCTCCCCTCCCCTCCCTTCATCCAAATGGTGTCCTTTGTATGATAACTTCTCCGTCTATAGTTGCTTTCTTTTCACCTAGGCTACTTAGGAGGGATCACAGGATGGGGGCATGAAATTTGGTGGAAATATTTAAGAAGGTAACATTTCTATATGTAGGGAACAGATGCTAGAAGAAATAGCTGGGGAAGGAGATTCTGAACTGTCTGCACAAAATTTTATTCTCTAAGGAGAATAAGACAAACTTTTGTTTCATTCATTCTCAAGGTGCTTTAGAAGTTATTTTGTGATATCTCCATGCAGTAGAAGTGGTGGTTTTCCAGCATTCCTTGCCACTCATTCATCCTGATATAATGGAAAAATTATGAATGTATAATGAAAACAGGATATTCATACTTACATATATCTCAGCATTTTGTAACAAAGGGAGAAGCAAGAATGCAGAACCATTAAAAAACAACAATAAATGAAATCAATTTATTTTCTGTCAGATTGAATGAGAAAAAACAAAACAAAACAGGAGGGGGAGTTTTCTCAGGTGTGGAATTATCTGGAAGTTATTGATAAATATATGGTTACAACTAAGCAAAGGTTTTGATTCCCTGAGTCAAAGGACAATTAGCACATCCCTAACTGTAAATACAGAAACAGGAGTAGTGGTTATTTTGAGGCTGATGAGATATTTTGCATTATACCAAAAGCTAACAGATTAGATCAAGGGAGAAGCTGTGTAAATAAGGTCAACCAACCTATTGCAGTTAAATAAACAATCAAATCAAGAGAATCCATGAGCAAATCATGAAAAAAATATGTTTAAAAAGTGGAAACAAGTGGGTAACACAGAAAAAAACCCTGACCAAAGAAAAACAAATTAGTAGAGATGCAGAAAGAGAATTTGACTTTATTCAAGTTCCTGATAAAGAACTTCCAAAATATTCTGATCTAATCCATTCTGCTCTGAAGTAAGCCTGGAAAAAAAATGGGGCTGTCTTTTCATTGTTGTGCATGGTTTTTCCCCGAGAGTGAAAAGCAATTTTCATTATTCAGGAGAATAAGATCACTTTTTCAGGCAGTCTGTGAGGAATAGCATGCATTAAATATAATAAAAATCAGTGTTAGAGTTTACCCTGTTTAAAATCAGATTTTTAAAGAGAATCTTGAATTTGTTTTCCTTTTGGACAGAACATTTGATGAAACTGGCAGCAATAATACCTTGTGGTGTAAAATTTCTCTGCCAAGTATTAGAGAAAATGGTTTTTGCTTTGTTTTGTCAAAAGGATCAGATCAATTAGCTAATACAGCTCAAAAAACCAATAATTGTTCAAGACAATAGTTTGGTGATAATAAGGCATAAAGATGTAGTAGGCATGGTTTTAAAAAAACCTGACAGTACTCTCAATTCCCAAAATCTTTTAGCTCTTCATGATGCTGTGACTGGAATGACCAATGATAGTCAGATGGCAAGAACAACTGTGATATAAGGGTGCAAACTTCATAGCCCTTTCTTTTCAAGGCATTGTATGTATAGAATGGGAAGGTTGTTTGCTTTGTTTTGTTTTGTCTGCTTGCTTTGCTCTGGCTGTTGTTACAATGCCCTGGTGCACTGCAGAAACAGAATTGGAATTGGAACCATACTGAGGCTCAGAATGAAAACCAGGCTGCTCAAACCCTTCTTCTCTGTTATTCTGTTCTAGGATTTGGAGTTTGACAGAATCCAATATGCATCCTTAGATAATCCTTTCAGAATAGTTTTATCCATTTGTGAAAGCTATCTTAAAATCTGTATGGTCTGAAGAGTACAGATTCCAAGAAATAATGATTATACTCTACAGTACAACAATTGTCCAGTTCTGGGCATTGCCATTCAAAAGGGACAGTAATGAATTGGAGCATGCTACCAGAATGGTCAAGGCTTGAGGAATTGTTAAAAGATCAGAATATGTTTCATCTACACAATGGACAGACAAGGGTAAATATGAGAGCATTCCATTTGCCCCTGAGGATAAGAAATTGTGGGCTCAATTTACAAGGAACATGTTGAGAAGGACCATCTTGATCATATGTGCTGTCAATACATTGAAAAGGCTGCCCCACAAAGTGCTGAGTTCCTCTTGAATGTTTATCTGTCAAAGGTGCTGAAATGTATCTTGTGTTGGACTACCTAAGCTCCCTGTCAACTCTATGAAGGGCTAGGTGGCCTTCAAAAAGGGACATCTTCTTATTAGAGAGCACATGCTTGCAGAATCAACCCCACCACTGAAAAAGCTCTGCTCCTACTATTCTACTGTAGAACTTTAACCATTCAGAAGAATGGAATCAAGACTTCTGATTAATTTACATAATAGAATGGTAGATAGAGATGAAAGGCTTTTGATGAAGTTAGGTACTTATTAAATAAGCATTATTTCAATTTCAAAATGTTATGGTAATATAATAATACATACTCAAATGTGTAGGATCCACGTAGCAACCTTCTAATTAATATGCAAACTTGGGAATAGAGCTGAAAAGAAGTCTCATGTGAAAGTAGTGATGGTACATATGGATTTACTTCCTCTCCATGCTTTATGGCTTGTTTTATTTCCTGGCTGCTTATATGCTTTTATGCTTATTGCTATGTTGAGTTTGTTGTTGATGTTAGTTGCAAAGTCATGTCCGACCTATCGCCACCCCATGGACAACATTCCTCCAGGCCTTCCTGTCTTCTACCATCCTCTGGAGTCCATTTAAACTCATGCCTACTGCTTCAGTGATTCCATCCAACCATCTCATTTTCTGTCGTCCCCTTCTTTTTTTTGCCCTCAATCTTTCCCAGCATTAGGTTCTCCTCCAGTGAATCCTTCTTTCTCATATGTTGAGTTTACTGGCACACTATTGTAAAATATTTTTCATTCTCTTTAGTATGACCTCTAATGCAGAAAGGCAGAGTATAGTGTTGAAATATTTTTTAAAATTTTTTTGAAACTATTTTTTGAAGTTTTTGAAATATCAAATATTTTAAGTATGAAGGGAAGTTCTTGTAAACAACCCTAGAGTGAAGCCATTTAAAAAGAAAATGTCATTTAAAGTTCATATTCTCTTATTCTCATATTTTAGAAAATAAGGATTAATAGTTGATTGTTGCAGCACTTTTTGCTCTATATGTTGCTGGTATGTTGTTAGTATTTCTAAAAATACATGATTCTGAATTTATTGACTATAGATTGTTTTTTCAAGGGATCTAAATTGGAGATTTCTGGTAGGGATCCAGGGAGATTGTAGTGTACAACCCTATGAAAAGAATAAAGCAATCCTGGAATCTGCATTTATTTTAGTAAAGTATGGAATAATTAATACACAAAGCTATACATGAACAGACATTACTTTCTCAAAAAAAAAAGGAGGGGGAAACACTCCTTCATGTTTCTTAAAAACTGCAGTAAGGGTTATGAAAGCTTCTAATGTTTGACCAGTACAGAAATGAAGATCCCAGTGTAAGGCCAAGTCCATGTAATCACCAGGGAGCTCAACCACATGATGTCTTCACCTTTTTAAAGGCAGAGAGGAGGAAGCAGGGAAAAAATCTTCCTAATGGTCTGCTTTGATATCTAGGAAGTTTGCCTGAGGCAAAGAGTTAATCCAGCTCTAGGAAGAGAGAGCATGGCTAGTTAAAGCCCTTTAATGGCCTAAGCCCTATGATAATTAGTCCTGCCCTGGAGAAAGCTAAGAGAGCCACTTCAGCTTGAAATGGAGCTTGATCCACTGCTGTGGCCCTAATCCGCTGTGCACAATGGAAGCTGAACTAATTCACTGAGTAAACACTTTCCCCAGTTACTTACAAGCTCTCTTCTTTCAGTTCTGTACCAAATAGATTCACTTTCATGGCTGGGAAGAAAAATCAACTGTTATTTTCTTTAGTCCCATCTCCTCAAGTGACTGAACTTCATTGAAGCATTTTAAGTAGAATTAGGACACAAACAATATCTAACTCCAATAACTTTTAACTAACTTTATGCTAACTCTTTTCAAAAGACATTCCCATTCTAATCTTCCAATTGTCCTCTTCAACCTGATATCTCTATAAAGTCTCTCAGAATTTATCTTTACTGAAGGCCATAGTAGGAATTGCATTCCCCAAACATCTGGAGAAGAGTTGCATGAATCAACCGGACCTATTGTAACTTAGAATCTTACCAGAGTCATAAAAAACATGCTTTCATCCATCTATCAAACTTTTTTTTAACAGCATGGCCAATGGGAATATGAGGGCAGAAGGGGATATTTGGCACTAGGTTGGTAAAAGCTGTTTTATATGGTGGGGTAGATAATTTTACATACTTCAAAAAGTGGTGAACCAGATCACTTGCATTAGGTCTTTTATTTTGCACAGTCTTTTCTTACACTTAATTTTCCCAATGCCACCATTAACTTCATATTATGAGGATATTTAGACCTGACCTAGTTTAATGTTGGCTTTAATAGCTAAGGTAGCACCTGAACTCACGATCTCCTGCTTTCTAGCTTGGTGCCTTAACTACTACATAAAATTGGCTCTCTTTTAATTAATTAATTAGGGTTTTTAAAAAAAAATAATTAATCAGATATTACAGTGGCAAAAAGATAGAGCCATCTGGGAAAGGAGATCCCTTGGCTCCATCTTTCTTGAAAGTCCTGATTCTCAGATTTTTTTCCCTCTGCAAAATGACTTACTGGTACTAAGTAAACACTGATCAAAGGTCTAACAAAAGTCTCAGAATTTCATTTAAGTCGCATTCCTCCCTTGCCTTTGCTAACATGCATTATTTGTGTTACATAAATTTTCTTTAGAAATGTTTAAATAAATGGAAGGAAGGAAATAATAAAATAAGGTTTGTTATCCACCTGTTCTAGGAGTGCTTAGAATGAGAGGGCCCTCCTAGAGGCTCTCTGCTGTTATCAAATTTGTTGGCAAGCTCTATTACCACTATAGCTTGGAGCTAGAAAAAGAATAATTTTTGAACTGTGTGTGTCTGCATGTGTATTTTTTATGCAAAGAAATGGGAAAGAAATGGGGAGGGGGGGGTAGAGAGAGAGAGAGAAAGAGAGAGAGAAAATCCTACTTGCATTAGCAGCTGCTTCTGTCTCCAGGCACTTTGGCAATGATACCTCATCCCATGCATTCAGCAACCCATTATCATTTCCCTCCTTCCTATTATTCCCCTTCAACCTTATCAGATGCAAGCATTGCCTCAGACACTCCAACTGGAGTCTTGTAATTGTCCCTGTTTGGAGCTCAGAAGCACCTTGAACTGCCAGAGCAATCTCTGCTTTAAAAATAGCTTCCAAAAGGAGGCGAGGAGAGAGTTTGCCTGTGGCTATATGGGATCCTTAATAGCTACCTAACTTCTCTCTCTCTCTCTCTCTCTCTCTCTCTCTCTCTCTCTCTCTCTTTTTGTTTCT
>JANHFK010005536.1:39950-51326 GCA_036250565.1 Sibynophis collaris | reverse complement strand
CTTCTTCTTCTGAAACACTCAGCTCCAACTGAGGATGTGCAAAAATCCCTGTTTGTCTGTCATCCTCTTCTTCCTCTTTATCACTCAATTCCAACTGAGGATGTGCAGAGGTCCCTGGTTGGTTGTCCTCTTCTGGCACTGAGTCCTCCTCACTATTGTAGGTGCCAGGTGCCAGTTGCACAGGATGATAGTGCCACGCCTCAGTCGGCTCTTGGTCATCTGGATCCATGACCCACTGCGTGGGACACAGGCAAGCCACAACACTGGGGGTTTGAAGGTTCTGTGCAACATCTTAGCTGTTCCTAACACTGCACTCTTCTTGAGAGAGAACTATAATTTTGTTTTTAGGATCTGCTGGAAACATTCTCCCAATTTAGGAGTCATTCCCACCAGTAAATTACTTTGACCTTTATTTTCCACATCTTGGATAAGGTACAGCCCTATGAAATATACTGTTCATGTGTACAAATAAAAATGGCATATACATTACTTAACAAAGGCTAAAGGTCACACTTAATAATTTTGAAAAGTTGAGGATCTGAAAGCAATGGTGCCACACTTCAGAAGATGGGTTTCAGGAAATATTTGGAACGTTTTATTTCTTTTTAATTTTTTTTGATATACTTATTTTAGTTTTTATGCTACATTTTAAAGATCTATTTTGTACTTAATTTGATGGGAAAATATGCCTTTAATTTTAGGAACAGAACGACTTGAGGATTATAGAAAGGGAATTTGGCAATTTATTAGGTTAGGTCATGATGTTTACCTTTGATGTTTTGAATTAAAATAATTGGTATATGTTAACCCACTTTTGGAAATCTAAGGAACTGGAACACAAAACAAAGCAAAACAGAAAACAAAGTTACAAGGACCATCTAGTGTCAGGGCTTGAGAGTTTAAAAAAGAGGAAATGCTATTGCTATTGCTAAAAACCAAACTTTTTTTGGACCTCCTTGGATCTTCCTTTAGTGTAATGCACCAAGAAGAGGCCTTTTTGCTCACTTTGAAGTACAACTAAAAGGCAACTTGAAAAGCAACTCAACTTTGTTTCATTTTAGGAGCTTCTGCCTTTAACAGAATTCTTGCTGAGGGAACTCCAGAAAGAGCAGAGAATTTACTCTTCCTCTCCTTATTCCCTCTCCTCCCCCCCCCACTCCTTCTCTCCTCTCAGAAAGTAATCTTATTCTTTCGTCACATATTATTGAAATCCCAGCTATTTTTAAAAAGTCTCATTTTTGCCCAAACTGAGAGCATGTCATTTGGAAGTGATGTGCAAGGCAGGAGATAACCAGGTAGAACTCAACGATTCGCCACAGAAAATGGCTCCACGTATGCCTGTAATGCTATCAGAGTCTGTCCCTCGATAGCTCTTTACTTCTCTTGAGCTCACAATCTGCTGATTCAAGAACTTTGTCTAGGAGGAGGAGGAGGAGGAAGAAGAGGGGAATTGAAGAGGGGAGGGGAGTTGTGAAGAGAGATACAAACAAAGTGTTTGGGGGTCTAACTAAGCACATATTAATGCAGAGGCTTTCCAGGAGTGGACCGGGGGGAGAGTATTGCTATTTCTCTTTCTCATTCGGTCTTCTCATTTCATGCTTTAGTTGCGCTGATTGGACCAGCTGAATCCTCTCTGCTGCCTGCTTAGGACAAAACAGTTGCACTTAGTTTAAAGTGGTTAAGTGCCAGAGGCGAGCCAAACTGAGAATGAGAGCTATGGGGCAAGAGTGATTTCCAGTCACCAAAGGATCTGGCGACCCAAAGACCAGATGCCTCCCAGATGTTTCTCAGGTTACTAATTATATTCTCATGTATTTGCATGTAAAAATGGTCAAGTGGCCTTCTTTGCTCATTTCGGAACTGAGCAGATTGTTTTTTTCTCAGACAGGAGCTAGATGACCAAACTGAGAATAGCTCCCTTGGGAATTTGTTAATTATAAATTATCATTAATCAAGTGATCATAAAGGCCCACTAGGAGCATTTCAATCAGAGTCCTAGTTTAAATTAAAGTCTCCTAATAACCTGAGGAACCTTTTGGCTGAGTAGGTGCAACATATTAAGCATGAACTAGCCAACCTGAATTTTAGCCTATCGGGTTAATTTATGGTATAGTTTATTATACTATTATTTGTTTCTTAAATTTATTTCTGTGCTACCACACTCAAAAGACTTTTGGTGGCTTACATGGAAAAAAGGCAATTTGAAATAGCCGTTGTACAATCTCCCTCCTCCCAGAAATACAGTATTAAACCATGAAAAATAAAAAGAAAGGAGGCAATGCCAAATCAGCAGAAGGCCCTCAAACCTCTCTAGGTATCAGTGTAAGGCAAGCATGAATTTTCCCCATGTTCAACAGAAATAATTATTACTTTTTATGTTTAGGAAACTGGATGGAGCATCTGGATGAATTTTCAGTTATATTATTTAACAATATTCCCTGCTTGAAGATGGAAAAGTAATATAGGTAGTCCTTAATTTACAACGATTTGTGTAAATGTTTGAAGTTACAGAGCCATTTGTTGAGATAGGTAGCTCTAGAAATCAAATAAAGAAATAAAAAACATATTTGACTCCACCATGAACCCGATGAAGTGGACTGCAATAATAATCTTTAAGAAGCTAAAGATGCTTTGTTTGCTTTCCGAATGTCACGGGAAGGTTAGCTCAAAGAAATATATAGTTTTCTTCTGCATTTCATAAAATAGCAATCTTACAGTTCTAGGAAAGCAATTTTAAAAAAATGCTTGAACTTTATATGAATTCATGGCCTTCTACGACTAATATTTACTAACTCCAAATGGGCTTATTGCAGTGAAAGGAAGTTAGGCTTTTATTTGAAAGAAAAGGAAAAAGTCAGGGCAGCTTAGGCAAGCCACCAAAACATCTGCTGGTGAAAACAACAGGTCAGGGGTGAGAATTATGTGTCATAAAGTTCAGTTTTGAAAACACAGACTGATTCTTTTGGATTGATTTCTAGATCTAGTATAAAAGTCAACAGCTAAAAAGAACCACCAGTTCTCTTTGTGAATGCTTAAGTCCTGCTGAGAGTTGAGGCTGTCAGCAAAGGCCAGCTCACATCCCAAGACCTCAAGATCCTCTTCTATTGTACTCTAAATGGCATTGTGATTAGATACAAACCAAAACTGTATTTCCTGCTTTTTAGTAATTACACTGGCTTCTGGGAGTTTGAAACTTTATTATTCTGTAGAATGCAGTTCTGTATAATTTGCTTCTCTTTCACTGCACGAAAGAGGAAGAAAATCATATTTTGGTCAGAATTGAGAAGAAAGCCTCAGTTATCACTAGAGAGTGCGGTGTTATTTTCCTCTCGGAATTAAAAATCCATCTGGGTGTATGACCTCTTTCACCTCAGTGCCTCTCTATTCAGCCTTTTGTATGCAGATGAACGGTAACAATTTCCACTGACTCAGAAAGCTGCCCCTTTCCCTCCAGCTGAGCTTTTTCAATGAAATGGAAATATATATAGGGATTGGAAAAGAACTGAAGTTTGCCGAGAACCCAGTAGATGGATGTTTTTTCCGCTAAATGATCTACATATCCATGTCTACTACTAAACAATCCTCACATCCATCTTAAAAGTACTCGTAATAATCAGTTGGTAAGGCTGTACAAATAATTTATAATTTCAATCAACTACATCCTTTAAATTAAATGGAGGTAATCTTAGTAGCTTATGGCAAGGATTGGCAACTAGTTGAGCAGCCACACATTACTTATTTCATTATTTTGTCCTCTGAGGGCCTCCAGAATGAAATCATGATGCCACCAAGCAGAGGAGAAAGGATTAACATTTCAGTTAACACATCTTTGCTTAATTCATCCAAAATCAAGCAAACCTTTATGTTACTTAAAGTCACATGTTTTGTCACTCAGTTTCAGCCGTTCAATGCTGAGGAACTCTGAGAATCTGCTAAAGAGCTAAATATATGCTAAAGAGCTGCAGGTTGGCCACCTTTGATGCAGAAGTAGGTAAAGAGCCATCCTCCAGAATTTTCTAGTCACAAGGTAATTACCGACATTTTTCGACCAATTTTTGTCCAGTTGTGGTTTTTTAAAATTAATTGAACTTCTCACATTCTTTTTAGTCTTCTGATTTTTAATGTAATTTTGGAACCATTGTCTTGTCAGGCACTGACAGCATGAAAGTGGCTGGACTTGCACACAAGCTGTTATTATATTGTGATAACACATGTCATGGATAATTACGAATGCTTGGTACCAACATTTAGAAACACATTACAACAACATGGTTAACTATTAACTATTCTATCACATCAGGATGTAGTTGCATTGGAAGCTATAGAAAATACGTGAGACTTGCAACTTCATCCAGATAAAATAAAAATAAAAATATATGCGGTATCAAGAGATATAGGGAAAGATTTACTATTATCATACTGTGTGGAAAAGAGTGAATGCTGCATTTAGAAACTGAAATTAACTATTCTGTTGGCATCACAATCAGGGTGACTCACAGAGGCCTGGATCAATCCAGCACCCATTGAGCACTTCAGACCAGATTGGATCACCCATTCCGCTTCACCACTTTTCTTTTCCTATACCTATTGAAAGAAGCAGGCAGTGCAGAAGACTGAGATCTGTTCAATAAATTTATGGAACAAGTAAGTTTTGAACAATGGCTTTCTTGCAGAAAACGTAAGTCTAGATACTATTCAAAGCTCACCTCTTCCACAAGCTAGTTCCATGATGAAAAGCAAGCTTAGTTTAAAAAAACATGTTATAATTTAATCACCTGTTAAATCTTATTGGTGGATTATTTTATACTAGCTGGTAATATTTGAGAGTCAGACATAACTGGATGGCTGACAACAATGACGATATTCAGAGAAGGTGGGGGACAGCAGAGTTATCAGGGTTGTCCAATTGCTTTGCTTAACAATCTTTGTATCAGTGAAATATGTATACCAACATATAAGTAGCAAGCTGAAATACAGGTCATAGATAAAGAGTAGGATTGGCAATGGGTGCATGGATGGATAGTAGTTTAATTTAGCAGCAGGGAAAGAACCAGAATGTCTTGCTGAAATGCAAGTTTTCCCATTTTAAAAATGTTGCTCTTATGTTAAGCTAGCTAGCTTGATTATTTTATGTAGAAGGCAGAAAGGCACAGCTGAAAAAGGTATGAGCCATTGAATGGTGAGCAGTATACTTTTCTACATGACTATGGAGGACATTACTAGATTCTGTAATCATGCATCCAGAGGACGTATGGAAGTAGATTTTATCCATGAATTGCTCTGAATTCTGCTTTCTGTGTCTTTTCACTTTATGTCTGTTGTTACTAGTGAACAGCCATTTCATGCTGAGAAGCAATCTACCACCAAAAGCATGGATTTGCCACATAAAGTCCATAAAGGGTTCTTGCTGCAATAGACTGTAGACTCTGTAATGTACAAAGCGAAATGTGACACAATATACTTGAGGGGGGGATCACATACAAGAGTGAATTTTTCTTTAAGGCTTTTCTAAGTTGATCTCCACATTTAAAATGCATTTATAGTAAGGAGAAATGCTTAAATCATTTAATATCACAAAGAAAACAAAGTATTAGTCTTATAATTTACTGAATAGGACAGTGCAATGGTTTGGATTTGATTCCAAAAAACTGCTTCAGAGTGTGCAGAAGCATGAATTTAACACATAGTCTGAGACTCTTTAAAACAGCTGGGTCTTCTTTTATTACTGTATATGGCAGCTACAAAGAGCAATCATATAAACTTCAGGAAAAGATGTTGCTTTAAGAATTGCAAACAATACTATGTTCATGATCCCATATTCAGCAAACATTTTTGGAATAAAATGTGAAAGTCTGCAAGGGCTTATTATTAAAATGCTCACGAACCATTTATAAGGGATACGGTTTTCAGAAACACAGATTGCTTCACATGTGCTTGTTGAGAAATAAAGGCACCCAACCCAAAGAAATATAAGTATTCCTATTCCATGATGGTACTTCATAAAATCATACGTTATGAAACCTGAAACTGATGATATAGTTATCAATACTGGCAATAGAAGAAAATATACTGAGCAAATGTATAAGCTGAACTGATAGTCATGATCCAATAACAGATATTATTTTATATTTAGATATGAAGTAATTTGTTAGATCTTCCCAAGGGTCCATTCAGAAATCTTGTTTCTAAAAAGAAAAAAAGAACAAATAAGATTTGACTTAGATTTTAGATTTAGATTTTATTTGATTTTTATACCGCCCTTCTCCTTTGCAGGATTTGGATCCAGATGTAATTACATGTGCTTTAGTACAATTAAAATAAGTACAATTAAAGCATGATTAATATAGACTGGATACAATCACTAGGTCTTTATTTGAAGACAATGCCCACATATCACTTTGATGTCTGTTTAGTGGGAGAAAGTATAGCCTATTTACTTTCCCACCTGAGAAATCTTTCCAGCATAGTGAATGTCTGAAATGAGTATGAGACAATTGATTTCCTGATCCAAATAAATTAGTTTACACTTTTCTAACTTTTTTGTTTGTTCTGCCAACTGTTTTCCAAATGTATTGAAATATTATGTGCCATCAAAGTGCCAGAATTAGTGACCAATGCTGTACTGAGTTGCAGTGAAAAAGCCGTATTGCAGCCTAATGGGGTTATTGTGGCCCCATTGATCTATATATGCTTAGTCGTTGTAGTGCATTGAAGAACGTTAGAAGGAAACGTGGAAATGCCTCACCAATATGCCACAGAAGCCTTCTGACTTTCCAGTCATATCAAAGCTGTCCTAGTCAGGCCAAGTTGCATTTTATTTCTGATTTATTAGTGATAATCATATGGTTAGCCATTTGTAATCAAATATATAACAAAGATATTCCCATACTGAGAAGGAGTGATAATGCACCATTTAATAATTTTAGTGTGGCTGGTAATTTGGAGAATGAATGATAATTTCTAGCTCTATGACTCTGCAATGACAATCCTCAGTCTTATTCATTTTATGAATGAGAGACACTTCCTCTACATGTCTGGTGATAAATTCCTTTTATTAAGGCCACTTATGCAGGACTTTATCTTAATAGTCGTACATACAGGGCAGTCTCCATGGTGAGGTTGAATCGTTTTTCAAAAAACAAGCTGCAACATGCAGCCAAAAATAAATAAACGGCTGTCATAATAGGAGAACAGGCATTTGAGTTAAATGGGCTTTGAATGAGAAGTCCTATGACTCAATGGGCAATGTCATATTTTAACCCTGGGAATTAGTGATTTCAAACTTAAATCTCCATTGTCTTTCTAGCCATTTGTATCACGTCATTATATATGTGGAAGAATAGATCGGCATCCGTGAGGTATGGAGCCTATTTTCATGCACTGATTATCTGATATAGGAAAAAGGTTGAACAAATGTGATTTACTCTATATATTTAGCATGGCCTGGAAGATAAAAGGCTAAGGAAGGACATGACAGTGCTCTTCCAATCCACAATAAACAGACAAATAAGGTTGTTATTATAAGACTTCTTTCCCATGTGAGTTGTGCTAGGTTTTAGAGCTGGCAAGGCTTCAGATATTGGTCCAGGCTTCCCCCACCCCCTTTTTAAACATGTGGCTGATGGCTGATGGGTACTGTTAGCTAGGTATATTTGTCAATTAAGCCAATAAGTAACAGGTGACCCAAACCTGATGTTGTTTATAAACCATATTTTGCGAAATGATTATTTTCTTCAAAATTTTAACACTGAAGCAGGGTTGAAATCAGCACTTTTTAAATGTAGCCGTTGATATCCACTGTATATGGATGGTTTCATTGACTTTATTTGAAATAACAGGATTCTTCCATAAATCCAACACCCACAAGACCTTTGTCACATCCATAAGACCTTCTAAGCAAGCACAAGAAAAGCTGTCTAAAAGGCTGAGAAATAGTTTGAAAAGGGCAAAAGGAAGACGTCCTTCTTAAGGAAAAGTAATCCTTCAGTCTGTTTATTAAAAAGAATAACAGAGATTTCAGTATGAATTTTGATACAGAAGGAGACAGATGCAAACATCAAACTGAGTGTGGACCTTGAAATGATTTCGGGATACAAAAGTGAAAAGTGGTGTATAAAATTGTATCTCGGACATGTTCAGTCTGTATATTTACAATTTAATTACAAAGAAATATTATAAAACAATAGGTTTCTATAGTGATTTTCCTTCAAAAAGGAACAAATCTTGCTGTCTCCCAAGTCAATTCCAAGTCTAGGTTTAGGAAGAATATAGCGAGTTGGGAATCAAAGAATCTATATTTCTTGGATTTCTGATCTTGAAATATCATGATGGGAGATTATAAAGAGCTCTTCTCTTTACAGTTTGGATAACCAAGTCCCACCAAAGTCCAGCAAGCTTGCAATACACACACAATTGGAACTCGTTGTTTCTAAGCGGCATTGCTGTAAAGTCTTACATTGCAACACTATTCAAGTTGTTTGGCATCTCCATTATACTACTATTATTCCTATTCAGGAACCTTGGTGAGGCAGTGGTTAAAACGCAATATTGCAGGAAAAATCTGCCCACCGCCTAGAATTCGATCCTGGCAGGCTCAGTGTTGACTCAGCCTTTCATCCTTCAGAGATTGGTAAAATGAGGACCCAGATTGTTGGGGGCACTATGCAAATAATGCTTACACTGTAAATTTCCCAGAGATTGCTACAAAACAGCAGTTCCCAACCTTTTGGACTCCATGGACTGGCAGCGGCTGCAGCGGTGGCAATGTGGTGGGGAGAGAATGGTTTCACATGTGTGCTTGCCACTTGCGCGCGTGGAACTTCACATATTCATCCGTCACTTGTGCAGCCTGGTTCCCAATGGCCCGCAGCCCTGTATCAGGCCATGGACTGGGAGTTGGTTCTCTGCTGTAAAGAGCTATTAACAAGCCTAAATGCTATTGCTATTTCTGCAGTTTTAGTTCTAACTGAAGTGTCTGGAAAAGGTTCAGAGGTAACATATTAAGGAGTGAGCCTCTGAGGGGGTTCATCAGCTTCAGCTTTGGGGCGTTTGAGCTCTGTTTTTTCTTCATCCACTGAGTAGGATATTGCAAAAAACCAGCCTAAAAAAGTGTGTGTGTGTGTGTGAGTGAGTGAGTGTGTCTATCCCTGCTTGAGGGGTTCATTGTAACATGAAACCTAAGGAGATTTAGCTTAGCAAAAAGAGTTATGGGAACATAATTTTTCATGAGATCAATAGTGGTTAGAGACAGCGCAAGTTTAAATCATCCAGTTTGAGATGTAGTAAGCAATACCTGCTGGCTGTGGAGGTCTTGTTTCCTGTGTGTATATCACACTGTCCTGCTTCTTATTCTTAATAAGAACTTAATTTGATCTCTACCAACATAGTTCCTCTAGCAGAAGGAAAATATGCTAGCGGACATTCAGTTGAATCACTACCCTTTCTTGAGTATAAAAAAACCAAAGCAGCCATTTATCTTATTACTTCTTGCATGCAAATTGCAGCTGGGGCAAATTTGTAATGGAAAAATGGTGAGGAAGGATGGCAAATCATATCTCATCTGTAGTGCAGTTTCAGCCTAGCTCAGAGTCGCCCAGGAAAAGCACATAAGAGATGCAATGGGTTCAAATGCACTTTTAACACGATGAAACATTTGCCCCTGGCCTACAATTTCAACTTTTTTTCCCCAATTCATTCTCTACAACACACACACACACACACACACACACACACACACGTTATATATATATATAACATATTTACTGTAAGTGTGTGTGTGTGTGTCGTATATACATACCACACATGTACACACACACACAAATAGCAGTTTACATTGGTTGCATGATTTCAGGCTGAACTGAAAGGAGAAAAAAAATAGTAGAAACAGGTTATTTTAGTATATTTGGACAAATGTTTTCTGTTTTATCTGGGTGATAATGCTTGTTTGCCATTCAGATAACTTCGAATTAGCATGGAGATATACCTGGTATATTGGTTGTTGGTATTAGGTGCCCTGATTCAGTACCTAATGCCTCTCATATTTTGTTAATATAGTTTTCTTCTAAAAGATATCTCTCTTTCTTCGTGACCTCTTTCATTTTCTGAATTTCACATGTCTTGTACTTAAATTAAACTTTCATATGATCTGTGCAAAATGAACTGTAGATGGCAGATCTGAAGTTAAAATCATTGTTAAAGTGAATGACCTTCACAACTATAATTTTTCCACTTCAATGTGTAATATTGTCATTACTTGCCAGTATACTTAAAAAGTGGACAAAGTAAATGCAGGCTTCTTATTTATTTTTTTCTGATTAGCAGCCCTGGTACGGGTGGTTCTCAATTAACAAGCACTCCTTCAGCAACTGTTCAAAGTTGTGATGGCACTAAATGAATGAGTGATGGTTAAAACTGGCAACTATAGTATCCCTATGCAGTTGGGTGATTGTGGTCAAGGTGTTTGGTGCCTAACTTGCAATTACAATATTACAGCATCCCACAGCCAGGGTTGCTATGTGCAACCTTCCTTTCTGGTTTCCAACAAGCAAAATCAATGGGGAAGCAGACTGGAGATAAATGGCAGCCATGGGACAGCCTTGTTTAACGAACTGTGGTGATTCACTTAACAATGACAATTGGGACTGCCAGAATTGCCATTGCTAAACTGGACAGTCATGTGACCCTGCACTTCATAACTGCATCTTCAATCCTAATTGCCATTGTTAACCAAGGGCTACCAATACAGTATCTTTCTATGACAGTCTGCTGTCAATGGATATGCCATTCCATAGCAGGCCTGGAGAGTGTCACTGTTTGCTGTTTCACAAGTAGTTACTCACTGCAATACCCTGTTGAAATTAATGTCATGTCAATACCATTGTACAGCCAGCTTCCATCTTCACTTGCATTCCAATGCACCATTAAGAGTAGCAGAATGTCAAGAGTTGTGATTTTATTACTGTTTAAAGCATCTTTCTCTGGTATGGCAAATGCAGCATTTCTTTGGTTGCAAAAGTTTACCTTTCAATCTTAGATCTCTCGTTTAACAGAGTGATTTCTTTTTAAGCTGTGACTTTTAAAATATTTCACTTATTTAAAAAACAAATAATTGTGAAAAAGTCCACTACTCACCTCTCCAGCTTCCTTAATTTCCCATTAGAAAAAAAAATAGTAAATAGAGAGAAAACCTGTACTCTCACCATTCTTCCATATATTTTCCTTGCTTTTACACCTCTAGAGTTTCCTCTTTATTATATTCTTGGATCTCACTGAATTCTCTATCTTACATGGCCTCATCCAATTTATAATGCCTTGGTAAGGCCACACTTGGAATATTGCATTCAGTTTTGGTCACCACAATGTAAAAAAGATGTGGAA